>OU343220.1:327969510-328039256 GCA_910596185.1 Chrysanthemum makinoi | reverse complement strand
AGAATATATGGTGTCACGATTCATATATCATTGTTCAAGGAAAATGGTTACATTACGACGAGACCTATTACATGATCAACGTGTATGGGCCTCAAGATTCTGAAGCAAAAGCAATGCTATGGTCTACGTTACATGCTTTCATGCATGATCACAATGGTAACTATATGCTTTTTGGAGACCTAAACGCAGTTCGCGATGAATCAGAGAGATATGGATCTGTGTTTTCCAGGGATGAAGCAGACTCATTTAACACATTCATTAACAATTCTAATTTGGTCGACCTTCCTTTGGGTGGCCGTCTATTTACGTGGATGAATAAGGCGGAACAAAAATGAGTAAGCTTGATCGGTTCTTAATTTCAGATTCTATTCCGGATGCTCGTTATCGTTTCCGGACCGATTATGGTCGACCACAATCCAGCTTATGTTTCATGTTGACAAAGTGGATTATGGGCCCATCCCATTTAAATTTTTTCACTCATGGTTGCATCGAAACGATTTGGATGAGGTTATCAAATCCGGTTACTCTAATGATCCAAATTCTTCCTTTCATTCTAAGCTGAAGTCTCTGAAGCAACGTGTTAAGGGGTGGCACCTAAACACAAAACACAATGAACGTTCCAGGAAACAAGAAATCTCTATTTTGTTAAAGGAGATTGAAATCAAAATAGACGGAAGAAGGGCTTCAGAGGAGGATAAAGCCACTCGAATCAATTTATTACATGAGTATAACGATCTTGAAAAATATTCAGAGATGGACGTTCTTCAAAAATCTCGTGTTAAATGGGACGTTGAGGGAGACGAAAACACGAAGTACTTTCATGGTCTCCTCAAACAAAAGAGACGACACCAGTCAATACAAGGTATCACTGTTGATGGCAATTGGATTACGGACCCTCATCAGGTTAAAACCGCATTCCTAAATTTTTTCAAAGCTAAGTTTCAAGAAACGGAAGCTCCTGCTTTTTTTCCGCTGTTGGGGCTTCAGTTTTAAATGAAGCGGATAAAGATATTTTAGAATGCCACATCTCCTTGGATGAAATTAAAGCTGCGGTTTGGGAATGTGGAGTGATAAAGCGCTGGGCGGATGGTTTTCTGTTTTTCTTTATAAAGAATTATTGGGACTTACTAAAAGACGACATCTATAGCTTCGTGGTTAATTTCATGACTTCGTTTCATGCCACGGTTCTAATTCATCATTCATCACGCTTGTTCCCAAGGTTGCTAACCCGATTCATATTAAAGATTTCCGGCCTATCTCTTTGATAGGAGTTCAGTACAAAATTGTTGCAAAAGTTCTCGCAAACAGGTTATCAAAAGTAGTAGACAAAATTATCAGTGCCGAGCAATCTGCATTCATTCGAGATCGTCAAATTCTCGACGGGCCTCTCATGATGAATGAGGTCATTGACTGGTATAAGAAGAAAAACAAACAGCTTCTCATATTCAAATTCGACTTTGAAAAAGCTTTTGATTCAGTTAGCTGGAGGTATCTCGATTTCGTTCAATCTCAACTTGGTTTTGGTTTGCAATGGAGGAAATGGATCCGAGCTTGTCTTCAATCGGCTAGAGCTTCAATTCTAGTTAACGGAAGCCCATCATCGGAGTTTTCTATTAAACGTGGTTTGCGTCAAGGAGACCCGCTGTCTCCTTTCTTATTCATTATAGTCATGGAAGGTCTTCACTTAGCCATTAACGAGGTTGTCCAAGCAAATCTTATTCGTGGAGCTTTTGTTGGTGCTTCTGATTTTAACGTTTCTCACTTTTTCTATGCGGATGACGTTGTTATTCTCTCGGAATGGAGTAAGCATGACATGGATAATCTTATTCGGGTTCTTCATGTCTTCCATCTAGCTTATGGTTTGAAGATTAATATGCATAAATCCAGTGTTTATGGTGTTGGTATTCCTACAGAAGATGTTGTTGGTATGGCTCGTGGAACAGGTTGTGAAGCTGGTTCCTTACCTTTTAAGTATCTCGGCCTTCCAATAGGTTCTAACATGAACCGTATCGATAGTTGGACACACTTGGTCTCGAAGTTCAGTGATAAGTTATCGAATTGGAAAGCCAACCTTCTTTCTATCGGAGGGAGATTGACTCTTATTAAAGCTGTCTTGGGTAGTGTAGGGATTTATCACATTTCTATTTTCAAATTGCCTGAAACAACGATTCATGCTCTAGAACGTAGTCGTGCTTCTTTCTTTTGGGAAGGTGATGAAAGTCACCAAAACATGGCTTGGATCAAATGGGAATCGGTTTTGGCTTCTCTAGATAATGGTGGTTTAGGAGTGGGGAGCTTGAAAGCTTTCAATTTAGCCCTTCTCCTAAAATGGCATTGGAGGTTTGTTAACAATCCGAATGCTCTTTGGACGCGGCTCATTAAAGCTATCCACGGTGATCAAGCTGGGTTCGATTTTAAAGCTTGCAAAACTCAAGGTGTTTGGGATAAATGTGACAACCCGTACTTTCAGGTCATTTCTCGATGCAATTCATGTCTCATTATTTCATCATTTATAGTAAACTTGGTTTACTTGTTCCAAATTCGCGTAACCTTTATGGTTTAGCGGCGAATTCATGATCATATCATCACGAACAATTCATATGGACTAAGATTAGTCTACATTTCATTGACATCATTTGCATCTCATTAGTTCATTCATGACATTTCATTTCACATTTACCGCGTAATTGTTTTTTATATTTAATAAACGTTATCGCGTGAGTTATTATTTTAAATATTTAATCCATTACTTTCAAAATGATCCGACATATTTTTATATTTACATTGGTTTATAAAAACTATATTTTGAGTTCAACAAGTGTTTTGAATTTATTTGGTACATAAATCGTTAAAGTTATATTATTACGACGTTTTTCTTAAAAATTTCACGATAATTATTTTATCATTCAAATTTCACAAGGAATGTATTTTTACAATTTTTATTATCTCATTACATTCTATTTTGATCTATTAAAACCTACTTGTACCAAAAAGTTTCCAATTACCTTACAAGTTACATTTAACCACCCATTTACTTACACTTTCTTAAAATTTATACAAGTATACATTTACACAACATTTTATAAAAAAAAAAAATATAAATTTTGGAAAACATATCCCCCCTAAACCGGCCATAGGGGGGGATTTATGCATTAATTGGCTTAGGTGAAAATTTTCCTTGATTGTTTACATATACACTTCACCTCTTTTACTTCATCATTCACCTCAATAATTTTCATACACATTCAAGATATTTCTCTCCTTTTTCTTGCTCTCTAGAACCGGCCATATAGAGGATTTCCAAGGGAACACCAAATTTTGCAAGATCAAGTTAAAATACAATCTAGATAACACTCTTTACTAGGTTTTGAAATAAAAACCTAGGGTGTTTAGGCTAACCTTGGTTCTTTTCACCTCATCATATTCACTTGTAAGCATATTTCTATCATTTTTTCATCTTTTCTTATCATTACATATGTATTGTATCATTTTCATAGCAAACATGCAAGACTTGTGTTTATTTATACCATTTTTACATTGATTTTAGAGTTTATATATATAAAGTCATCCTATAATTATTCCCTTGTTATATTTTGGTCTTGATGATGATTAGGAACCCATGACACCCTAAGAAGGTGTATGGTAGGATTAGAATAGTTTTGAAGTTGATTTGAAGGGATTAGAATAGGTTTTGTCCGAGAAAAACTATTTTCGATAACTATAAAATAGGTTCTGTCCTTGTTTTGATTTTCTGGAAAATCCGACTATAGTCACGAAATTTTGGCCTTGATTTTTAGAAAATATACTTTAAAACGAATCCGTGGCCGCTTGAACGGATGAAAACGGACTCATAACGAAGAAGTTATGGATTTTACAAGTTTGACGACGAAATATATTATTTTCAGAATTTTCAGCAAACTGTTTTTACATTGTTTGGGTCAAAAACGAGCCTTAAGCTTCACAAATTATTTCGACTTCTCAAAAATACATTAGTTTACTTCGATACGAAGCTAAGGACGTATTATACGTAGAAAACGGATTTGAAACGACAAAGATATGCACTTTTTCATAAACTTGCCGTAACTAATTTTCTGCACACAATTAGCCAAAACCACCATCTTTAACCCTTATTATCTTTATGTTCGAGACCTTTTGGACGAAAACTCCTGAATCGAAACTTTAGATATCGATACATACTTTCCAAAACCGTCGAGTTCGTTCTCTAACGATCGACGTACACCGTTTACGACTAGTTTTCCAAAGCCATTTTGTTAACTTCATAAAATTCGACGACATTGTTTTGCGACGAAAAGTGTAAATTTCACCATAAATCATTATAAAACCATTGTAGGATGACATTTTGACGTAAATACTTGTAAAGTGATTTTTGATTGGTCAAGACGCCAAACGAGTATTTTTCGACGATAAGTAATATTTTCAAAACTCGCAAATGGTATAAATAACATACCAAATGCATGCATAACATTACATTGCAACTCATTACATATCATATCATTCATCATAGGTCAAGATTTGCGTATCACATTACATCTCGGTGTACTCACTTTTGTCTTCGCATCATTCCACCAAGTGAGTTTTCATAGCCCCACTTTTAATTGTTTTATACTACTTTTGGGGGAGATACATGCTCAAACTGTTTTCATTTACTTTCACAAGTACTTTAACTTATATGAATTACCGTGAGTTTCATAGCCCCTGCTTTTACTTGTTTTCATAACTGTTTTGGGGGAGATACATGCTCAATTATTTTCATTTACTTTCATAAGTAATCTAACTTTTTAAGGATTACCGTGAGTTCCATAGCCCCACTTTTCTTGTTTTAATGCTTTCATAACTGTTTTGGGGGAGATACATGCTCGACTATTTTATTACATTCATGATTATTTGCAAATTACATGTTTAGCCGAACTGAATGCTTAGTCATGCGTAATGCTAATTTTGCCATACTTAGAATTTCCATATTGTATTCATTGGTCTAACGGTCTTGGTATATTCATTGGTCTAACGGACTTGGTATATTCATTGGTCTAACGGACTTGGTATATTCATTGGTCTAACGGTCTTGGTATATTCATTGAGCTAACGGTCTTGGTATATTCATGGACTCACGGTCTTGGAACGATGTGAACATACACTATATACATTCTGGCAGTGGGTTGTGAACACACAGGTTGCAAGTTTTGTATGGGCGGGACTTGGAACTGAGTGGATTCACAATGCCTTTGCTGCATAAACGATTTCGATACATTGAGCCATGCACTATTATGTGAATTCATTTGACATCATGCACTTGAACATTAACTATACGTATTCTGGCAGTGGGTTGTGAACACACAGGTTGCAAGTTTTGTATGGGCGGGACTTGGAACTGAGTGGATTTACAATGCCTTTGCTACATAATCGATTTTGATAGTCTTTACATTTCAACGATTTACAATGCCTTTGCTGCATAAACGATTTCGAACGGCTTTTCATTTCAACTCAAACTCTATGAACTCACTCAACCTTTGTGTTGACACTTTTAGCATGTTTTATCTCAGGTATCTAAGGCATTCACTTCATGGCATGCATTTGGACACCTCATGGAGTCGTGGTGACGACGCGTCTCACTTGGGTTTTACATACTTTAAAACATCGTTTGAATTGTAACAACTTATTTCCGCACAAGTTGATTTTCATTTGGGACCTACTTTGTAAACTCTGATTATTTTATTAAATCAAACGATGTATTTTCCAAACGACACTTTAGGTCGCTCAATATAACTGTGATTGTGATGCTATGACAGTCAATCCCCGTGAATTCCATTCATTTGCAAAACAGGTAAAATTGGGGGTGTGACAGATTGGCATCAGAGCTTCGGTTATAGAGAACTAGGTTGCATCATTGACCCTAGACTATAACTACATCATCATAGCATCTCATCATTTCATCATAAGTGCATGTTCACTTTGCATACGATTTATACATACATTTTTCGAGTTATTTACTTTCATTTCATAACGATTGTCACATGGATGCCCCTGCATTCCCTATCACAATTTTACTAACCGGTTGACTTAACACTAAACATCATATGAGTCGATTAGTCCAAGCATTGCATAGTTACTCCTAAATTATACATAGCCTGATCACCTATGTCTAATTCAGGAAGAATCATGCAATGAAGGGAGTAGTAGGCTTATATGTGTAAGCAATTCCGTGATCGAGCCAAATTTTCAAAAGATTTTCTTCAAACCACTTGTTTCCAGTTTGATCCGCGTGGCAGTTCTTGTTTGATGAGTTGCAAAGATCGAGCTAGAAACAAGTTGTTACCTAAACCGATTTAGCCTAATCGTATGACGGTTCTTGTTTGATGAGTTGTGGGATTAAGTAAAATCGGTTACCAAAAAGTCTTTTGAGGGTTTTGCTCGAGAATGGGAAAAGCCCGCCTCATCAAACCCTAAACCGAGAGACCAACACGAACCGAATTCAGGGGATGAATTCCTTTTGGATGGGCGAATGTGACAACCCGTACTTTCAGGTCATTTCTCGATGCAATTCATGTCTCATTATTTCATCATTTATAGTAAACTTGGTTTACTTGTTCCAAATTCGCGTAACCTTTATGGTTTAGCGGCGAATTCATGATCATATCATCACGAACAATTCATATGAACTAAGATTAGTCTACATTTCATTGACATCATTTGCATCTCATTAGTTCATTCATGACATTTCATTTCACATTTACCGCGTAATTGTTTTTTATATTTAATAAACGTTATCGCGTGAGTTATTATTTTAAATATTTAATCCATTACTTTCAAAAATGATCCCGACATATTTTTATACTTACATTGGTTTATAAAAACTATATTTTGAGTTCAACAAGTGTTTTGAATTTATTTGGTACATAAATCGTTAAAGTTATATTATTACGACGTTTTTCTTAAAAATTTCACGATAATTATTTTATCATTCAAATTTCACAAGGAATGTATTTTTACAATTTTTATTATCTCATTACATTCTATTTTGATCTATTAAAAACCTACTTGTACCAAAAAGTTTCCAATTACCTTACAAGTTACATTTAACCACCCATTTACTTACACTTTCTTAAAATTTATACAAGTATACATTTACACAACATTTTATAAAAAAAAAAATATAAATTTTGGAAAACATATCCCCCCTAAACCGGCCATAGGGGGGGATGTATGCATTAATTGGCTTAGGTGAAAATTTTCCTTGATTGTTTACATATACACTTCACCTCTTTTACTTCATCATTCACCTCAATAATTTTCATACACATTCAAGATATTTCTCTCCTTTTTCTTGCTCTCTAGAACCGGCCATATAGAGGATTTCCAAGGGAACACCAAATTTTGCAAGATCAAGTTAAAATACAATCTAGATAACACTCTTTACTAGGTTTTGAAATAAAAACCTAGGGTGTTTAGGCTAACCTTGGTTCTTTTCACCTCATCATATTCACTTGTAAGCATATTTCTATCATTTTTTCATCTTTTCTTATCATTACATATGTATTGTATCATTTTCATAGCAAACATGCAAGACTTGTGTTTATTTATACCATTTTACATTGATTTTAGAGTTTATATATATAAAGTCATCCTATAATTATTCCCTTGTTATATTTTGGTCTTGATGATGATTAGGAACCCATGACACCCTAAGAAGGTGTATGGTAGGATTAGAATAGTTTTGAAGTTGATTTGAAGGGATTAGAATAGGTTTTGTCCGAGAAAAACTATTTTCGATAACTATAAAATAGGTTCTGTCCTTGTTTTGATTTTCTGGAAAATCCGACTATAGTCACGAAATTTTGGCCTTGATTTTTAGAAAATATACTTTAAAACGAATCCGTGGCTGCTTGAACGGATGAAAACGGACTCATAACGAAGAAGTTATGGATTTTACAAGTTTGACGACGAAATATATTATTTTCAATTTTCAAAGAAACTGCTTTTACATTGTTTGGGTCAAAAACGAGCCTTAAGCTTCACAAATTATTTCGACTTCTCAAAAATACATTAGTTTACTTCGATACGAAGCTAAGGACGTATTATACGTAGAAAACGGATTTGAAACGACAAAGATATGCACTTTTTCATAAACTTGCCGTAACTAATTTTCTGCACACAATTAGCCAAAACCACCATCTTTAACCCTTATTATCTTTATGTTCGAGACCTTTTGGACGAAAACTCCTGAACTGAAACTTTTAGATATCGATACAAACTTTCCAAAACCGTCGAGTTCGTTCTCTAACGATCGACGTACACCGTTTTACGACTAGTTTTCCAAAGCCATTTTTGTTAACTTCATAAAAATTCCGACGACATTGTTTTGCGACGAAAAGTGTAAATTTCACCGTAAATCATTATAAAACCATTGTAGGATGACATTTTGACGTAAATACTTGTAAAGTGATTTTTGATTGGTCAAGACGTCAAACGAGTATTTTTCGACGATAAGTAATATTTTCAAAACTCGCAAATGGTATAAATAACATACGAAATGCATGCATAACATTACATTGCAACTCATTACATGTCATATCATTCATCATAGGTCAAGATTTGCGTATCACATTACATCTCGGTGTACTCACTTTTGTCTTCGCATCATTCCACCAAGTGAGTTTTCATAGCCCCACTTTTAATTGTTTTATACTACTTTTGGGGGAGATACATGCTCAAACTGTTTTCATTTACTTTCACAAGTACTTTAACTTATATGAATTACCGTGAGTCTCATAGCCCCTGCTTTTACTTGTTTTCATAACTGTTTTGGGGGAGATACATGCTCAATTATTTTCATTTACTTTCATAAGTAATCTAACTTTTTAAGGATTACCGTGAGTTCCATAGCCCCACTTTTCTTGTTTTAATGCTTTCATAACTGTTTTGGGGGAGATACATGCTCGACTATTTTTATTACATTCATGACTATTTGCAAATCATATGTTTAGCCGAACTGAATGCTTAGTCATGCGTAGTAACAGTTTTGCCATACTTAGAATTTCCATATTGTATTCATTGGTCTAACGGTCTTGGTATATTCATTGGTCTAACGGACTTGGTATATTCATTGGTCTAACGGACTTGGTATATTCATTGGTCTAACGGTCTTGGTATATTCATTGAGCTAACGGTCTTGGTATATTCATGGACTCACGGTCTTGGAACGATGTGAACATACACTATATACATTCTGGCAGTGGGTTGTGAACACACAGGTTGCAAGTTTTGTATGGGCGGGACTTGGAACCGAGTGGATTCACAATGCCTTTGCCGCATAAACGATTTCGATACATTGAGCCATGCACTATTATGTGAATTCATTTGACATCATGCACTTGAACATTAACTATACGTGATTCTGCGTGGGTTGTGAACACACAGGTTGCAAGTTTTGTATGGGCAGGACTTGGAACTGAGTGGATTTACAATGCCTTTGCTACATAATCGATTTTGATAGTCTTTACATTTCAACGATTTACAATGCCTTTGCTGCATAAACGATTTCGAACGGCTTTTCATTTCAACTCAAACTCTATGAACTCACTCAACCTTTGTGTTGACACTTTTAGCATGTTTTATCTCAGGTATCTAAGGCATTCACTTCATGGCATGCATTTGGACACCTCATGGAGTCGTGGTGACGACGCGTCTCACTTGGGTTTTACATACTTTAAAACATCGTTTGAATTGTAACAACTTATTTCCGCACAAGTTGATTTTCATTTGGGACCTACTTTGTAAACTCTGATTATTTTATTAAATCAAACGATGTATTTTCCAAACGACACTTTAGGTCGTTCAATATAACTGTGATTGTGATGCTATGACAGTCAATCCCCAGGAATTCCATTCCGCTGCAAAACAGGTAATTTGGGGGTGTGACAATAAAATTGTTGGTTCTATCAATCATCTCCACTCAAGTGGAGTGATTCCGCATGGTACGTTTAAGATCAAAGTGGGAGATGGTTCTAATGTTCGCTTTTGGAAGGACACGTGGCTAGACGATGTTCCTTTAGAAGTCCGCTATAATAGACTTTTTCGTTTGGATTCTCATCCAGATTGCTTCATTAGTGACCGTTTTGTTAATGATTCATGGCAATGGAGTTGGAGTAGGCAATCATTGGGAGGTAATAACACAACTTCTTTATCCTTGCTCTTAAGTGATCTCCATGGTTTTCATCTTGGCTCTGGCCCGGACTATTGGCAATGGAATTTGGATGCTGATGGGCGATTCACTGTTAGTGGCGCTAGACGTCATATTGATGATTTTCTCTTACCATCTTCGTCGTCTAATACAAGATGGTATAAGTTTCTGCCTCGAAAAGTAAACATTTTCTTATGGCGGCTTCTTTTGGATCGTCTTCCTACTCGATTAAATCTTTCATTCCAAGGTATCGAAATCAATTCCATTATTTGTCCAGTTTTGTTATGTGGGTGTTGAATCTAGAGATCATCTCTTTCTGGCATGTCAAACCGCGAAATCTATTTGGCATCTCATTCACATTTGGGTTGATATTCCTTGGCCTGAGTGTACGTCTACCGACGAGCTTTATTCCTGGTTGGATTCTTGGAACGGTTCAAAAGATAAAAAGGATCGCTTGCAAGGTATCATAGTTACAACTTTGTGGTGGATTTGGCGTTTACGTAATGATGTCACTTTTGGCTCCAATATTTTGAGAAAAAGTGACATTTTTGATAATATTAGGCTTTTTTCTTTTTCTTGGATAAAGTCTAGAGGTTGTAAAACTCTTTCTTGAAATGATTGGCTTAGACATCCTTTGTAATTTGCTCTAGCTCCTTGCTAGTTGTTCTCATCTAATATAATTTGCCGTCCAAAACAAAAAATACCATTTTACCAAAAGTGAAGTTATCATTAACTCCAAAAGCTACTTATATATAATTATATATCGCTGAACCTTTACATTAGTGAAGTTTTATTACAAAGTACATTAAGAACTTCATGTTATCGTGTATATAAACTCTCTTACGATATTATTGTCGGCAATTTTAATGTCATCAACTATTTTAGGTAATTATATTTACTATATATCGTTGGGATTTCATATCATGTTCAGATGCGAGTTATGAAGATACGGAACGCACACTCGCTTGAGCTAATATGTTTCCATCACGAGAAACACGAAATGGTCAAAGATGTTGTGCCCCTTTGCAGAGTCGAGGGGCAACACCTTATTGGTGATTTTAGTGTCCTCAAACATTTTTTGTGTAATGATGATTTACCCGAGACCATAGTGATTTCAAGTTAAGTTCTAATACAAGTTATGAGGTGCGGAGTGCACACTTGTATAAACTAATTAACTTGATTTCGGATACAATGAATGGTAAAGTTTGTGACAGAAAATTCGTCACTAGGATGTTGCAACAATTTAATACATGGTGACTATTGGCAATAGTGACAGGATAAACTGTCACTATTAATTGTTGCAGGAATTTACATTAAAGTTAGTTTCTTTAAATATAACCATTCATGAGAGGGTGTAACTTTTCATGAAAAGTCACTTTGTCTATTATATATAGACATCATTTTGGTCTTTCATTAAAAAAAGATGAACAATCATATCAACACATACATTAAATTCTTCATGTTTTGCTCTCTTTCTTTTGCCTAGAATTTGAGTGTTCATTTTTGTCTTATCTCTATACAAATTTTTTGTAACCCAAGGCAATTAATAGGGTAGAAACATTGTATCAGGAAAGTGGACTATTATACGATTCAAGAATTATCCAAACAATCTATGATTATCAAGACTCCTAATACCAACACACCTCTTGTTGGGGTCCCACTCCCAAGCGAGCGAGCAGAGGTCACGGGGAGGCCTCCCTCGTTGGAGTATGGGGTAAGGCCCCGGCCCCAAGCGGGATATTTGTTACTCCAAATGACTTGCCCGTTTTCCCTCATTTTTCCAACGAATAAAACTGTTGGATAACAGTTGTGACTCTTGGTTTTTAACCAGCTTTAATTGACTTAAGTGTCAGATAGAACATGTTTATTAAGATATTCATGGTCCTCTATGTTTTACTTTGTTCTCTTGTTTTTAGAAAGAAAATGTTCTTCTAGAGTTATCTCGATATACATTTTCTGATACCCATACATAAAGGCTAATGATTCTTACACTCATTTTTTTGATTTGCACACTCCATTTTATGCTATACAGAGTTGTACAGTTGTTATATGCTGCATCTCCGGTTTGTACAATGAAATGTACGAATCAAAAAAATGAGTGTACGAATCACCACTCATACATAAATAAAATCAAAAACGAAAAGTGACATTACACTATTCAAACAAGATATCCCAAATTATCATCAAATCCCAACCCAATTTCTACCGATTATGTTTGAAGCAACGTTATTATCGTTTCAATGATAGCATGGTACTGTAGAGCACATCGATATTCCACTTTTTCTGTGCGTACATTGGACGAAATGCCTTTTTTGTAAAGTGTCTACGAATAAAAGTTAGGTGACCAATCCTTATTAAAGTGATTTCATTCGAATTGTTATATATTGTTTTAAACATGTTTTTCTTGGGGAAGGGGTAGGATCTGTTTACATTTTATCTCTCCCATATCTCGCTTCGACGGGATTGGGTATGTTGTTGTTGTTGTTTCAAACATGTATCATGGATTCAGATATGAAATACATGTCTTAAAAACATTTCAACGTGACAAACAAAACAACACGCATATATACAGAAATGAAACTAGCCAGCGTGTGGACCGATCGATGTTAACAAGTTTGAATAAGTTTACGGCAGAAGTTATAATTAAGATGAAAATGATGTGTTGATAGTATTTTACAAGTGGAAGGGTTCAATGAAGTCGTGGCATGCACATCATACATATATGCCAGCTCAGCTCAGCTCACTTGAATTGGCTTGCAATTTTTGGATTTGTGTGAGGTGCATCGCACGTCCCCTTTCAACACGTCTTCTCATTTTAACCTTTACTACTACTACTAGACGAAAATTTCATATAAGTGGGCTTGTGGTCTAGTGGTAGAAGCTTAAGTAGTTAAGCGAGCCACAAGTGAGAGTAGTACCGGGTGGGTGATCTACCGAGAAGTCCTCACTAAAGGACCATAAGCTCCGCTGATACTTAGGCAATGAAGAGGAGAGTCTGTAAGCCATTAGCTGCACAGGTTCGAATCCAAGCCGGCCCCGGTTTTCATCCGACCGTTACTCCAGCGATAATAATCGTGTGGAGGCGATACGGTTTCCGGGCGGACGCCGCCAATAATCCCCACTGCGACATCGTGAATGAAAGTCACCGTTCAAAAAAAAAAGACGAAAATTTCATTGTGACATAGTACCTTAACATGCTATTTTGCCACATAATTGACTTTTACTTATAAATATATTAGTAAGTTCTTTCTTTAATTTATAAAGATTTCCCTATATATAAATTGAAACATGACCAACCTAAGAGAAAAAAAGAATTGGATAGCCAAACTAAACACTTTATTTAATAAGAGGATTAGAAAACTTCCACTATCACATAATGTATCAACTATTTGCTCAAACTTACAAACTAAGCAACAATATCAATTTATTTAGATGACTCTTTTTGAGAATATAAGATTTATATACACACACTCTTTTTATATTGATTCTCTTTTTCTTTTTTCTTTTCATCTATATACTTTGCATATGTATGTATGTATGTATTATTTAGGAGTGGTTTGATAGTTGTCCATATAGTATAAGACTAAATCCAGTGAGGCGCAAATGTGGCATTATATTTTGACCATATACATTTGAACAAACCCTATTTTCTATTAGTCGGTTCTTCCAGCTGTTGGTACACCTGCAAAATAAAAACTATTCTAGTCATGATCAATGTTATATTTATTTTAGTACTCTATTTATTTACATCATGTAATTGAAACTGAAATAAAAGTCGAAAATAATGCTAACTGGTGTGGTAGGTTAAGGTCAAAACTGTATTTAATTAACATTATGTCAACTTTGATAGGTTGAATATAATGCTAAACTATTATGAACCATATTACAAGTCATGTTTGGTATTTATTAGGCTTTAAGCATTAGTCCATTTTAAGCCACATATATCACTTCCTTAAAGGTCAAAACATTGGCACCTAGAATTAAATGTATCATATACAAATCGCATTTCTTATTTTGTTAACCAAGTGTGCATGTTTGGCTATTATCAACTTATTAACTGCACCATGGCCTATATAGTTGAGAATACCGAATACGGCACTTTTAGTTGTTGAATTCAACGACGATGAGTGTAAAAGATTAACGAAATTCATTTCTCATGCATGATGTAAAACACGAAAGCGTGTTTTTGTTTTGTGGAAGGAAACAAAGCAAATGGAATGTGATTGTTAATTGTTTGGCATGTAACAAAGAAAAAAAATGAAGCATTGTCTTTGTCGGTGTGGTGTAGGAATTTGTCAATTTTGAGTAAAACTAAACAAAGGGCAGGAAAAAAAAAGTATAAAATTGGTCCTTCATGCACCCTGTCAAACAAAGACCTAAGATTTTTCCCTCTTTATTCTTGATTGGGAATTCCCGTGACATACGGTGTTATTTGTTTTTTAAGAGACTCTGAGTTTGAATTTATTCGTAAATCTGAATCAAAATCTATAGCATAAAAACTTTGAATTTGAATGAAATAATGTTGGTTGTTTTTCTAAAAGTCTCGAGTTCAAGTCTTCTCATGGTGGTTTCCTCTTGTAGGAGTATGATAGTGGGCTCTCACTTACTACATTAACTATATACGTACTTAACCCTGCCGTTCTAAAAAATATAGTTTATATATATCATTAAGAGTTAGTAAGATCCTCTTTCAAGTATTGTTGATCAAGATGTTTAAACTTCTTAACGCATCTAAGTGAGGGAAAAAAACAAACACTTTAAATTATCAAAAGCTCTTGTAGTTTCAGATTTATAAGCCATTAAAAGGTATTAAGTGATTTTATTAGAAAACAAACACAGCCTAAAAGGCTAACACTCTGCATAGTGTATATACTATGGATATCGATAAACCGAACATTTAGTGAACAATTTATTAACCGACTGGTAAAAAATTCATTTATGCCGTTTATTTATTAAATGGATAAACATAAACACGGTTTTATTTTCATTTAGCTAAATGAATGAACATGAATACGAGTATTTATGTTTGTGAACGTTTGTTAATGTTCGTTTATGTATATTTATATATGTTTGTTTATTTATGTTTGAATATAGTAATTTTTTATTATATACTTTTAGTTTAATAGGTATAGCAAACACACAAAAAGGAAAGGTTATATATATTTTGAATATCTTATGTTTATTCTTTTACTATCATTTATATTTGCTCGTTTGTGTTTGTTTAATACACTAATAAACGAACATAAACGAAAATGAACAACCTCAATTTCTTAATGAACAATCAAGAATAAGAAATTTCGTCCATTGAACATTCGTGTTCATTTATTTGTTAGATTAATCTTCAACGAATAAACATGAATAACTTCCATTTGTGTTCGCCGGGTTCGTTTAAAGCCCCCGACTATACAAAGTGTTTATTTAGTTGCAATTGTGCCAGATGGCTATAATATATGCATTTTTAGAACATTTCAGCAAAAAGATACTCATAATATATTATTGAAAGCCTAGTGATCCAAAAAGTAGTGGTGTGAATAATATTGAATAGTTTGATGAAGATGCTAACCTTGTTAAGTATATTTTATGCATCATGGGGAAAGAATCAAAATGATTTAAATTATGAGTAGTAAACTTAAATGTTAAAAAGAAGTGAGAAAATTGAAAAGCGCAAATCACTTAAAAACGTAGTTAACTTGTCACTTTTTCCTATTGTATGTAGCATTTTTTTTTTCTTTTCATTATGTCAATAAACCTCTATCGTTAGCCCTTTATGTATACCGTTACCAAAAAAACCTGCATCGTTAGTCCTTTATGCTAACGACCGTTAATAAATAACTTAAAATTTGGTTATCTTACACTAAACTTGCGTCGTTGGTCCTTTATACCAACGATCGTTAAAAAATAACTTAAAATTTCGTTTTCTTACGTTTTCGTCCGTTTTTACACGTTTCGTTCGTTTTAACACGTTTTTGTCCGTTTTTTCACGTTTTCATACGTTTTTACACGCTTTCATCCGCTTTTTCAAGTTTTCGTCCGTTTTTCACGTTTTCATATGTTTTTACACGTATTCATCGTTTTCGTCCGTTTTTCACGTTTCATCCGTTTTTACAAATGTATTCGTCCGTTTTTACACTTTTTCTTCCATTTTTTCACATTTTCGTCCGTTTTTACACGTTTTCATCTGTTGTAACACATTTTTGTACGTTTTTGCACGTTTTCATCAGTTCTTACACGCTTTTAAATCTGTTTTAACGCGTTTTCGTGTTTTTTCACGTTTTCATCCCTTTTACATGTTTTCGTCCGCGTTTTACGTTTCGTCCGTTTTTTCACATTTTCGTCCGTCTTTACGTTTTTGGTTTTTTAACACGCTTTTCGTCGGTTTTTCACGTTTTCATCCGTTTTTACATGTTTACATCCGTTTTTGCACGTTTCCGATTGTTTTTGCACGATTTCGTCTGTTTTTACACATTTTTGTTTGTTTTAACACGTTTTCATCCGTTTTTCTCGTTTTCCTCCATTTTTACACGTTTTCATCCGTCTCTACATGTTTTCGTCCGTTTTTTCACGATTTCATTCATTCTTACACATTTTTATCCGTTTTTACAAAATGTGCAAACATTCAAAAACGTATTAATATGCGAAAAAATAGAGAAAACGTGCAAATACTAACGAAAACGTGAAACAACGGATAAAAACGTGTAAAAACGGATGAAAACGTGAAACAACGGACGATAACGTGCAAAAACGGACGAAAATGTGTAAAAAAGGATGAAAACATGTAGAAACAGATGAAAACGTGAAAAAATGGATGAAAACGTGAATAACGGACAAAAACGTGTTAAAATGGATGTTGGATCGTTGTACTCTAACCAAGCTAACTTATATAGCTTGTTAGGGTTTAATAACCTCGGATAAATCCTAAGTTACTAACAATGAAACACTGAACTAACTCTATTAAGTATGTGGAATTTACTTAGCAAAGCTAAGAATAATTAATCTTTAACTTTAACGATTTTATTAATACTTGGAACCTGCTAGTTATACAGATTCTTTAACAACTCTAAAACCCTAATATCGTACTCTCTAATAAACGTATTCTCTAATGCCAATCTAGGGGTCCTTTTATAGGCTTAAGGATAACCCTAGTCGGTTTACAATTACAAACCTTGTACGACAAGTAATACTAAACTAATCTTAGAACATTCTAGAATTACATAATAATCCTTAACGATTTTGCATAACAATCCTTTTACTTAGCAGTACTTTGATGAACAAGCAGTACTTTGACTTTTACTTAGCAGTACTTTGACTTCTTCCAGCACTTTGACTTTATCCAGTACTTTGTCATTCTTCAGCACTTTCATATCCCAACAATGGACGAAAACATGTTAAAACATACGAAAACGTGTAAAAACAGACGAAAACCTGCAAACAGACGAAAACCTGCAAAAACGGATGAAAATGTGTAAAAACAGATGAAAACGTGAAAAAACAAGCAAACTTAGTGTTAAACGGATGAAACCGTGTTAAAACGGATGAAAACATGTAAAAACGAACGAAAACGTGCAAAAATGGACGAAAATGTGTAAAAACGGATGAAAATTTGTAAAAATGGATGAAAACGTGTAAAAATGGATGAAAACATGTAAAAACGGATGAAAACGTGAAAAAATGGACGAAACGGGGAAAAACGAGGCAGCGTGAAAAAGCGGAAAAGCGTGTAAAACGAATGAAAACCGTAAAACGGATAAAAACGCGGAAAAAACGGACAAAAGCGTGTTAAAACGAACGAAAACGTGTAAAAACGTGAAAAAAAAAACGGACGGAAACGTAAGAAAGCCAAATTTTAAGTTATTTTTTAACGATCGTTAGTATAAAGGGCCAGCGACGCAAGTTTAGCTTAAGATAACCAAATTTTAAGCTATTTATTAACGGTCGTTAGCACAAAGGACTAACGATAGAGGTTTATTGACAGAATGAGAAAAAAAAAATAATGCTACATACAGTGGGAAAAAATGGCAAGTTAACTACATTTTTAAGTGATTTGCCCAATTGAAAAAGGTGCAGGGATGTAAAATAATCTAGTATAGTAAGAGCAAGTGTGTAAAATAATCAAGCATTTAAGATACATTATTATATAATGCTACATGATTATACATCATTTATACATGTTATATTTTTTTGGTGTAAAGGTGAATTATATTAATCTTTTCAAAACTTTTGTACATCATAAGGATAACAACATAGATTTGGACATGCCCAAATCAAATACAACCACAATATTCTAAGTATCCAATATCTGATAACACTACAGCTTTATCAGATAAAACTAATCTCAGACAAATTAAATCTAAAACAGAGCATTCCAAAACTAGAGCATTCACTTAACTGCATTGTCCAAGTTTCAATTCTTGATTCACCTTTATAGCACCAATACCATCTAGCTACATTTTCATATCTTCTTCCTATCAAGATCATTCAGCGAGCACCCACAACAATCAAGGTAAGACAAGAGTATGGCTTCATAGGAACCCTTAACCCTTCCAATCAAGGGCTATACTAAGCAACCTACATTTTCATCTCTTAAAAATAGCTTAAGTTGCTTAGGAACGCACACCTTGAAGGAAGATCAACCATTACCTCCAATGATGATGTATTGGAAGGACCAAGAAGGATCATCTTACACTCCTCTATATTCCTTTCATCATACACCATCCACGCAAGTCATATACCCTTCACAATGAGATACCCTACTTTATGGTACATTTTTACTAAATTAGACCTCCTATTTAGCCAAACATAGTTGTCCAATTTCCTCTCTAGGCCAAACTGGACAAAGTAAGAGGTTACCATAGGTACAGTCACACCAGATAAAACTCTACGGTACAAGGTATCTCAACATTGTAATAGCCTGCATTAAACACAGACACATTTTTTGGACTTTTTGCTGATGTTATCCATGAATCCATGTTATATATGTAAAAGCTTATTTAGGCTTGCGAATCTCGTCGACTTTGGCATTAAATTCTAGGCTTGAGTTTGTTTATTAACCAAGCTTTATGTTATGCTTAAGTAGCTCGGCTTTTCTATACGCTTAATTAATACTTTCTCTGTCTCAAAATAATTATCCTGTTTTGATTTTTTAAAGTTTTTTTTTTACTTTAATTTTTTTTAATTATATAATACTTGATGCAAAATACAGGAATGAATAATTTTCATCAAGTATTACTATAATACAAACAAAAGTAGTTAATGTTAAAGTTGTAAAAGAAAAACTACAAAAGGTCAAAACAATTATTTTACGACCGAATGAGTATTAGAATAATTACCGTATCTAATTGAAAAGTAGAGAGGAGTATATAATTGGGGGCAGCTTTGGATTCTTAGGAGGTGATCGTGGGTGCCAGCTTGCTTTTTTGTGGCAAAGAATGAATCAAAAAATTTACATTTCCATTACATCCTGTTTGTCACTCACTCTATACACAATTACAAGTCCATTCTTTAATTATACTACTAACTCCGTCCCAAAATATAAGTTCGTTCAATTTGACTTTTTAATCAAATTTTAACCTTAAATATTTTTGTTTTTATTATTTAATACTTTATGTAAAATATATAGATGGATTGTGTTTTAAATGTATTTTTATTTGGTATAACTTTCATCAAATGTTATATAATACAAATAAAAATATCTAAGGTCAAAGTTAAATTTAAAAAGTTAAAATGGACTTTTATTTTGAGACGGATAGAGTACTGCTCTAATAAAATAAATAAATTGTACTAGTACTTACAAAACAAACATTATCACCAATAAATATAAAATAAAAGAAATAAATGGTAGTACTAGTATAACTCAGAGAGAGGCCTATTATTGTTGCCTGCTTCTTCTGGTTGTTGAAGAAAAAGTTTTTGTTCCTTAAAATTGTTAGAGATGATGACACCACCACCAACAACAACAACATTGGTTGTTGTTGTTGTTCTAGTAGTATTGCTGTTGGGTCCAAGCTCCATCAATGCTGACACAGATCCATCTGATGGTTTCTTTGCTTCTTTCATCTTTTTATTTGCTTCTTCTTATTGTTTATGGGTCTTGCTTGATTTAGTAATGGGGAACATTATTGTACCCAATATTTTATCTTTTTTTAGGAATTGGCACCTCTAGTTAAACATTACTTAAAATTTTAGTCAGATCACCTTGTATGATGTTCTTTTCCAAACCCACCACCTAATTTGTTGACTGACTTTTCTATCTATGTTATGCATAGCTGCTGCTCTAAGGGTCATGTTTCAAGGTCTTAATTCCCCGGGACAGTTAAACAAATGGACCGCTAATGGTGGCGACCCTTGTGGCGAAAACTGGAAAGGCGTTAAGTGCTCAGGTTCTAAAGTCACCGAAATGTATGTATCATCCATAATTTTTTCACTCTTTACATTCTATCAATAACTTACTTGTTTTCCTTTTATGTCCATAGCGACATATCCAATCTTGGACTTTCCGGCGGCAATTTAGGATACCAGCTCACTAGTTTGACATCCTTAAAAAATTTGTAAGACTCCTTTGCTTAGCAATTAGCATCGAAACAAGTTCTTTTGTAATTTTCTAAATCTGACGTTGTGTTGGTATTGCAGCGATATAAGCAACAATAATCTTGGCAACCAGATACCTTATAACCTTCCTCCAAACTTGGAGCGACTGTATGCCTTTTTTTTCCCTAATTTCCTTTTTGTCATCATTGACTTTTGTCACACGCTTCTCATCCGTCATGTGTTGTAATGCAGAAATTTTGCCGGATGTGGTTTCAGTGGCAGCCTTCCGTATTCCATATCACTAATGACTTCTCTTAAATACTTGTAAGTGGAATTTTACATTTTCTTTTCCTCGTATACTAATTGGATAAGGATTGGTATATATCATACTTGTTATTTTTTGTTTACCAGAAATGTTGCTCGCAATCAAATAAACGGCCAGCTCTCTGACGTGTTTGCAAAACTTACAGCTCTATCCACATTGTAACGCTTCCGATCCCAACTTTGATCATTTTATATCTTTAGGACTATGTATTTAAGGAATTTTATGTTGTTTTACCTTATATGTGCATGCCCAAAATGACAATTAACACTTTATTATGCTTCAGGGATGTATCTTTCAATTCTTTAACCGGTGATCTTCCTCAGAGCTTAAGCTCGCTGTCCAGTGTCACGGATATGTATGTACATCCTTTGCGCTTATATTTAGATTTTTCTTTAGTCCCCCCTTCACCCTTTCACGCTTGTCTTGATGCAGGTATTTGCAGAACAACCAATTTACAGGAACTATTAATGTCCTTGCCGATCTTCCCCTTAAGAACCTGTGAGTATTGCAATACGCTTTCAGAACCTATCAATTGGTTTATACGGAACAAACATATTACTAGGCAACTAACATGTTAACATTCGTCTTCTCAGGAATGTTGCAAATAACAAATTTAATGGTTGGGTTCCTAGTCAGCTGAAAAACATAAATCTGCAGTAAGCATCTAACTTTAAATGCTATATACAAAACATTTATGTTTTGGATGTTAAATAAAATAACTTGCGTGACAGAAAGGATGGTAACTCATGGAGCTCAGGCCCTGCGCCACCACCTCCACCTGGTACACCTCCAGCTGGTCGAAGGCAACCAAATGGAAATAAGAGCCCGTCTTCAGGCAATTCTGGCGATGGTGGTAAGAAATCTGGGATTGGTGCTGGAGCTATAGCAGGAATTGTGATATCCATTTTGGTTGTTGGGGCAATCGTTGCATTCTTTTTGTTCAAGAAGAGATCCAGAAAATCGCCTAATGATATTGAAAAGACCAATAGCCAGACGTTTGCTCCACCTGCTTCACCGCCACAGGGTACAAATCATTTGTTTCTTTTGTGGCTTAATTATTTTCATTGCACTTGCATGCTCGGCCAGAAAATGACCATATGTTTTTTGGTGGAATTACCAACTTACTTACCAATACTGTTCATTTTGGATATTCAGCTTACCTTACCATTAGTAACTTAAGTTTTTCTTTCTCACAATTTATAATATATAACCAACCATTACGATAAGGATTGTGAACCATAAATTATATTTGTGCACGGCCTTATGTTATTACATTCTGCTGTAGAACTCAAATCTGCTCAAGCTACCCCAATGGCCAACACAAAAGCATTCGAAATTCCTCCTGCAGCATTGAATCTTAAACCACCACCCATCGAGCGACACAAATCATTTGATGATGATGATTTCTCAGCAAAACCTGTGGTTCCCAAGAAGATAAGTGTGGCTCCAACAAATGCCATCGCATATTCAATAGCCGATCTTCAAATAGCTACAGACAGCTTTAATGCTGATAACCTTGTTGGAGAGGGGTCTACTGGACGTGTATACCGTGCTCAATTTGAAGATGGAAAGGTATAGTCTTTTCTCGACATAAATGTACGACTTCCACTTTCTCAATGTTCATCATTATATTGTCATCCTCGTTCAAACTTGAGGTTATTTATGGTAAACATATCCGCCTCCAAAAAAACTATGACGTTCAATATGGTAATCCTGGTTCCTTGCAGCATTGCATAAAACTGTCGCTAAAGGATGACACCTTACTGAAGTCCTAAACTGTTTTGTATAAAATATGAAAGTTATGATAGTTTGCAGTAGATTAGGCTATCAAAACACAAATTGGTACAAGTACAAGAAAAAGGGAAACGTGTAATCTCAGCCTGTTGACTTCCATGGTATATATTGTAGGTGGTTGCAGTTAAGAAGATACATTCATCTGTTCTAACCGGCCGCCTGTCAGAAGATTTCATTGATATAGTTTCAGATGTATCAAGGTTACGACATCCAAATGTGACAGAGTTGGTTGGTTATTGCTCCGAGCATGGTCAGCACCTCCTAGTTTATGAGTTCCTCAAGAATGGTTCACTCTATGATTTCCTGCACCTCTCAGATGAATACAGCAAGCCATTAACATGGAATAATCGTGTCAAGATCGCTTTAGGGGCAGCACGCGCATTGGAGTAAGTTGCTATTCCTTATTTGAAATTACACGCAATACTAAAGCTACAAATTCACTTTTATTCATTTTTTGATGTGATGTTCACATCCAGATATCTACATGAAGTATGCTCACCATCCGTTGTTCATAAAAGTATAAAATCCGCAAACATTTTGCTGGACTCAGAGCTCAATCCTCACCTTTCTGACTGTGGTTTAGCAAGTCTTGTTCCAGATGCAGATCAGGTAAGCTTTAGGTCTATTTGGAGTAACAAGCTAAAACCCCTTTTTATATGACTAACATTTTCCTTTGCTGCAGGAACTGGACAACAGTGCCCCAGAGGTCTCCATGTCTGGTACATACACAATCAAAAGTGACGTCTATGGTTTCGGTGTCACCATGTTGGAACTACTCACAGGAAGAAAACCATTTGATAGGTAACTGACGGTGCAATTATAGCAATTTGTTGGTCTTAATAGATAATTTTTTTTTCTAGGACATGTACATATGTATATTGATATTTTGTGTGCACAGCTCAAGGACAAGAGCTGAGCAGTCTTTGGTGCGATGGGCAACACCTCAACTTCATGACATTGATGCCCTTGCCAAGATGGTTGATCCGGCACTCAAAGGACTCTATCCTGTTAAATCTCTCTCGCCATGGATGTAATTGCTTTATGTGTACAGGTAATTTTTATATTTGCAAGTTGTGTATCAACTTTGAAGAATATGTTGTGTCCCTCCTGGAATCTATGCATTAATGTTTTCTTGACTTATAATGGTTTTTACTTTGGGTTGATGACAGCCCGAGCCTGAGTTTCGACCACCCATGTCAGAAGTGGTGGAGGCATTGGTTCGACTTGTGCAGAGGACAAACATGAGCAAGAGAACTGTTGGTAACGATGCACGCTCAGACAACAACCAGGACCCCCAGGAGTCCGAGCCTTTTTAAGTTATGGAGAATGACGCTGCTGGGGAAATGAAGTAGTTCATTTTATTTCCATCCCTTGCCTCTACTTTGTCAGTTTCTTCTTCTATTTATTTATTGTTTTGTTGGATGGCCTGTGATTCTTAGAGGTCCTTGTAAAATAGAAAGAAAGGATGTTTGGGAGACGGAATTAATTTGTTTATACAAGTTAACTTGAATAGTGATTTTTGCCTTGCTTGTGTTGTTATGTTGAATAAATACTATTTAAATATACAAATTTAACTTGGATGTATCTCTCAAGGTCACATTGGGGTTGATCAAAGTGTGCAGCTAGATGATCACTTGCCTTTTGAGCTTTGCTGGCTCTAGGCTTCATAGCATGTGACTCGGTACTCTATGCATGGCTGGACAGATACCAGTTTTGGCTTGGTTCTCATTTCTCTAAAAAAAAACTCCCTGGTACTTTGTTCCAATTTGTAACTAGAATTGAGGGGCAGGTTGGTTGTCCTCAAACTTGAAACAACATTATATTACATTTACATTTGGTGTTTTCGTACCAAATTGGGTTAAGCTGATTCAGTGAGTTTTTGGTTTTGGCGTGATTAATGTTAAGAAAAGCAAAGTTCAGTCTGCTCGAACACCCTAACTAGTCTATGCAGCAGCCAAAACATGGACCATGCAATGTGAGATCATATATTTTGACGATGAGGACAATTAACAGTAATTTGAGGCAATTTTTTTAGGAGTTGCGTGCTAAAAGTCATTCTGCAAGTTGGTTTTTATAAACATTCCAACAGAATTATCACCACTCCATCAAAATTCAGTGACCAAGTTAGAACACAACTTGAAATTAAAGTTTGACACGAAAAAGTGATAACTGGCCGCACTTTACAATTGAAATACAAGTTTACTCTCAACTATACCTAAAACATTGATGTTTGAAATTTACCCAAACATCAGTTAAATATCTTGAAGCCGATGAACACTTGACAGCTAAATTAAATTCTTCCAATATTTTTCATTGCCTACTCACGCAATGATACATCTATCACACAAATAAGTGCATGAGCTGCACCACAGTCTACAATTAAGTTTGGCATTGCTAATATGGAACCAGAAGCACCAGGTTGAATCACAAAAAGGAACACTCAGCCAGACTCCTAATCGAATGAAAAAATGAATAAAGTGTACACCAAATGTCAAGTTGTTCTAATTCTAAAACTATTATAACATGTTACAATGTAAACTTTACTAAAAAAAAATCTTTATGATAAGCACTATAATCGTGTATATATACCCTTCATGGGGTACATGCATTCTACTTCATTCATCTCCCGCAATGAAATTTGGCACTTCACCCTAGCCGAGGTACTTGTCGCATACTGATGTTGTTCCCCAGCCTCTGCGTAACCGAAGAATATCCTCGGTGAAGGTTGATCCTGGAGCTCCAATGAACACACCAGATAAAGCAGAGATAGTCTTATCAAGCATAGCCTCCACCTGCAAGATCAACGTCGAATAATTATACTACTATAGATGAATATTTCACCAAAAGTATGCTTTTAAAAGATTAGCAAGAACGATTTACATAGCTTAAATATAAGAATATCTGGCTGTTAACTATCCCACTCTTGGCCTGTTGTAAGGTAAATCTATGTTAGCCATTCTTATACGACCAGAGGGTGAATGCGAATAACTGAAGTTTGTCAACAACCAAATGTAAGACCATAACAGAACTACAAATGCATTGTGTTTCTCCAGACTCAACCTCCAATCAATGTCAACTCGCCTATCCAATAAACAAGAGAATAATAAAACACTCCCAGAAGAATGCAGTCATTTCCTTCTTATAGGATGTCCGAAAATGCACCCATTTAATTATCTGGGTAAAGTTATTTTTCCAATCCAAATTTTCTTTATAAAGGAGCATTTTAGCCATCTGATTGATAGTCATCTGGGTAAAGTTATTTTTCCAAGCTTATCTCTAAACACCATCCATAAAGAAAGGCCTAACGCTTCTTCTAGTAAATTAGTGAGTACCAACCCTTATTAACTCTAAACTTTCATTCATCAAAAATCTATTAAGATCTGTATGTTATGAAGATGAACATTGTGTCAGCATAAAGTGTATAAAACTGTTTTGTCAGGAAGCAAAAAGTAGAAACTACTATGTAACCAGATAGCTCAAGGTAAACGCACGTGCTTAAAGTCACAAGAGCATTCAATAACTAAATTGGTGTGTTGACCAAATATATTATAGATTTGTAGACACACTCATTAAGTTTGTTACATAGGTAGCTGGTGGGTAACAAACAGTAGCTAAACCACTATATTTACCAAAAAAAAGAGAAAAATAACATAAAGAAAAAAGGGTGGGTAAATAATATAAAGAAAAAGGGTTGATAAATAGCATGCAGAAAACGGTTGATAAACTAACCTGAGTATCTCCATCAAGTTTTTTTTCTATACAATAAAGCATCCCACTTTTCAGCCGAATTACGAGCTGGCCGTGTAATGAGTGGCACAGTCTTCCCATTTAGCGTAATTAATGACTGCAACAAACCAGTTTCACTCTCCGCAGCATCTGTCGAAAGATATATTACTGGTATATTGGCTCTTTCAACAAGACGACTAATACATTCTGCAGCTTGAGGAATTGGGAAAAAGCAGCTTGGATTCTTGGCGTTGCTGGAAAAAATATGTGAAAGTGGTCATGCAACAGTTATCTAAAATTAATTTGTTCTCTAGTAGTGAACACAAGCAAAACACTATGTACATCAACATACTCTTCTCTAATTTCTTCAAAAAATGATATTTGTTCCTAACTTTTGTGCCTAAAAATCCTCCTAGACTATGTGATCATGACACATGGAGAAATGAATAAAGGAGACGATGAGGATATTTAGTGGATTCCAATGGTCAAACATATTATGGTTATGAGGATGATTTAGGAATAGAACTTAGGAGGACATAACAGTTGCTCATTTTCATCAATTAGTACCCATTAAACTCTACAAATTCATCAGTCACTTTTCATCATAGTTTTAAGTATAATGGTCCAAACAAGTTCTCCAATTCTATTTTACACACATGGTGTAAGGTCACCCTAATTGGAAGTCTGCTATCTTTTCAATAAGCAGTGCTTTAATATTACTTTACTTGCGATACAACACCATCTCATAATACTTAAAGCAAGCATCAAGTAATTACGGGGATTGCAAAGTGTTCATTCCTTATAAATAGAGTCAAAAGTATCCTTTCGATGATGATAGTGCTTCTGTGTGTGCAAATTACATAATCAGTAGTTGTTCAAGTGAAAACTGTCAAGGGGGTCTGTATCTGCAGACCTGTCTTCAAAAAATGCATCTTGTCATTGTAGTCAGTACAGAAATGGTTTGCAATCTGTGTACCCAATGGTTTTTATACCTACAATTTATACTTCTAAAAGAGTCATTATCTAAGCAAGCATATTCATGGTACTTTGACTTTGCATCTTTTGGGAGTAGTTGCATATCGTTTAGGAGGTTCAGTATCTAAAAAACTAGGTACATACATCAAGGTAAGATATGTATTGTACAAACAAAAACAAGTCTATCCATCTAGCAGGAAGTAACAATGAAGGTCTTCTTCTCCCAAAATACGATACATGTATACATCCAGAAATGTCATTCTTAATGTACTCTTGTCAAAGGTGTAAAATTACGTGATTAAGACATCTAGTAACTGAATTTAGGGAACTAAGGATTGACAATCTCTACTTGCGAATAATCAAGAAACCCACCCAAGACGAGTGAATATTTATCCGCCTATAAGTATATTAGTGGTATATACCGAGCCTATCAGAGGTCCATATCAAGCTTACATGGTCGGCCTATAACATTATAATTCAGCATTGATCTATTATTCATTAAAAGCTTCAAGGACTACCAATGAAATACGTATAAACTAGACTAGACGGCATTATCAGTGTAGTCATATAGTTATAGTTATGATATTTTGCAGAAAAAAGAGCATACATACCAAAACTTTAAGAAGCCATGGCGCCTGAAATGAAGCGCCACAAAGTCTTTCCCCAAAAAGGTTTGAATGAAACGCTGCGCGGTTAACAAAATCACCCGGCTTGGCTCAATCAACGTCTGACACGTATGAGCAATCGGACCACCAGGCTGCATGACCCACTGTTTCTCCACATCAGCAAAGAAAACATCCCCAATCGCAAGAACCTCATCACCACACGTAAACTTATCAACCACCTCCTTCATCGTCCTATAACTCGGCTTCTTCACATCCTCATTCCACACCGTCTTAATCTCACTCATACTCACCCCAATCCCTTTCAGCTTCTTAACATGCTCCTCGTCAACAAAACAAGGCACCGGCAACGAAAAATAACACAAAACCTTATCCACACGCACACGCCCCTTCCTCCGCTCCGCAAAATCCTCAAACGTCACAACAACCTCCCTACCCACACACTTATTAATATGATCAATATCCAACACTCTACTAAACTCATAATCAACTTTCGCACTAGGAATCACCAAGACACGGTTCAAAACCGCCGCGAAAAACATATGCTTCTCCAAACAAATCAAATGATTCGACATTTGTCCCGAAGTACATATCGCAAACAGATACTTATCCTTATCCTTATCCGGCTTCCATTCAATCGTCCGCCTATTAGACAAATCCTGGTCCACTTTACTACAAGCCGTTACATCACTCACATTGTAGTAACTCACCTCATCATCCGAATAAACCGCCTTCTCGAACCGGTGCGAAGACAATAAGGCTTGTTGAATTTTGTTATTTAACGAAATCTGATCGAGTAATGCAGATTTAACAACATGATCATTATTATTATTATTATTAGTTTGGTTGAATAAATGAATGAGGCGTGATTGCTGTTGCTTTAATAAGTACAAAGCGCGTAGCTCGGACTCGCGCATGAGGTTGGGAGTGGCCACGTCAGCAGCATTGAGGGGGGAAGTGAAAATGGAATTGTGATTGGAGGTGAGGAAAATTAATATAATGATAATAAGAAAACTGATTGCTGCTAATAAGTAATAATAATTTTTGTACCTAGTTTTATTATTGATATTGAAGATTGAAAGAGTGGAGTGACGTGGACTCTTGTCGTCGTCGATCTGGAAGGTGGTGGTTGGGCGAGGGACGTCGTTTTGATGGATGAGATGTTCTTCGTCGTCGGAAGATTCTCCTCTATCCATTGTTGGTGAGAGTGTGAGTGAGTGAGTGGTGGTTGTTAAAAAGAGGGGGAAGAAGTTAAGTTAGATCTACTGCTAGCGGTTGAGATGTTAATTTACACATCATCATTATTTCTTACCTAATAATTCTTCTACTTCAAACTTTGATTAACTAATTTACGCTAAATGCCCCACTTTTTTTCACTTCTCATAATGCCCTATGGTCAACTCTCCCAACTCAATATTTGAGCAACTATCCTAAATAAATGACATGTGTCCCATTTTGTGGGGCAACCTTGTACTTACCTAATACAAGTGTACTAGATATTTAGTTGGGCAACTTTGACTATCAATGGGCAACTGACAATTTTTGTCTTTTAGTAAAAAATTAAAAAATAAATATTTTGCTTTTTCACTAAAAGACAAAAATGTCGCTTAATATAAGTAGGTCAAAGTTGCCCAACTGACCAAGTCTTAGATTTGTACTTTGTAAGTACAAAGTGAGCTCAAATATATGATAGAGTTGCCCATGGGAGAGTTGCCCATGGGGCATTAAAGGAAGTGAAAAAAAAATGAGGCATTTGGGGTAATATTCTTGGGCAACTGGGGCATTTAGAGAATTTTCCCTTGATTATATCATGTTTTCCTTCTTTTTTTAATCATGATTTTGATTTTTTGACCAATACACTTAAAATCCAACCCCCAAGTTAAACCATCCAAACAGGCAGGCCTCAGGGCCTCAGGCAAGTTAACTCATAGCTTCGCACTAATAGCAAAATCCGGAATTTTATTGTCTCTTGCGAGACTTGAACCCGGTTAAAACCCCTCTCCAAGCTCCAGAAAGAACTCAGGTGACCAACTCAGCTAAATCAGTTGGTTAATACACCATCTTTTAAATCACCAATGCACATATTCAAATCATTTAAAATCACGTCAAACTAAATTCGCATATATTTCAATCATTTGCATGCTCCTCGTTAAGATTTGCAATTTTTATAAAGGGAAAATAATTCCGTGCAGGGATTCTTTTATGCTTCTAAATGTAAATCAAGGACTTGTGTACATTAGAGATGTTATTAGGGACCATTTATGTACAATTGAAGATCATTTTGCATTGCAACAACAGATAACTTTATGCTGTATGCAACATGGATGTTAACCCTTTTCAAAAACTCACTAGGATAAGGATCCTCTAATTCATTTGAACATTAGAGGTGATGTTGTGTTTTAAGTGATTGAACATGGTAATTATTGCAAAACATTTGTTTTATTTTAAATCAAATGTACAATCACTTAAAACACAACATCACCTCTAATGTTCATATGAACATTAGAGGATCCTTATCCAACTCACTATTATTAGCTCATCTTTTATAAAAGCATTAGGTGTCTTAACACAAGTTAAACTTTCACTCAATGTCACGTCAGCGCCACATTAGCTTTAATCTTTTAACCTCAACTAAAAAAAAAACACTTCTTATCATAACTCAACTTTAACTTAACATTTTGTGCCCCACTTTTATCATTCATTAAAAAAAAAAAAAGTTAAAGCTTAACTCACCACACGGTGTTCAAGTTAAAGCTTAACTCACAAAAAAATCACCTTAACGTGGAGGTGAAAGTTTGTCTTTAACGCAGAGACATGGTATGATTAACTCACCTTTAACTCGAAAATGTGAAAGCTTCACTCACCTTCCAAGTTAACATACCCAATGCTCTAAGTGTATAACTTATAAAAGCTTCTAAGAGATTGTGTGCCAAATAAAACTTACTCGTACTTTATAGGCTAATTTATTTTGAAAGTTTGAGTTTTCTTAAACTTGAGTCCAAATACATCCATTAAAAACAATATCTTATTAGTACTACACCAAAAATCACAAATTATTATTATTATTATTTTGTTAATCGCAAATTAAAAAGTGAGGGTGTATCGTTAACATGAATCACAATCGATATAGCTTTAATAATAGGGTAAAATGGAAACATGAATGAATATCAATACCAATTATGTTGTTTGGTTTAATATTAAAAGCTTTGGGTATCAAACAAACAAAGTCACAAAACATGAGAAATTATGTCAAACCGGTGATAAATCTACAAACCAACCTAATTGGTAAGGAATAGAGGATATCCTCGTATCCGAAAATGATATCTATATTTATGACTTTAAGTTTTTAACCAAACAAGTATATTCACAATGAAAACTACTCCTCAATTCCGATTACGATATACCAAACGCACCCTGAAACTCGCCTTATCATATTCTTTTTCATTACAAAACCATTATAATTTAAACATCACATAAATCTAACGAACCATACACTATCTTTTCTTTTTCTATTAACTTGCAAAAATAATAATAATAATGAAAAATAATACACGCACAGACACAAAACATTCAAAATTATAATCTATAATTTACACAATATATAGAACTAGAATTGAAATTTTACCCATATATCTAAGATCATAATTATACATAATTAATTAAAGAAAGTGTATATGGCTTTTTTCTAATTTTTGTTATATATGAACTCTACAATCTGTAAACAAAAATGATTATTTTGTTGTGATGTATATACGTTTGCCACATACGGTGCATAGCACGGGCAATAACATCTTGGCATGTATCATATATCATCATTCAGTAAATCTTCGTGCCACATTGACACAAAGGAGTTGTCAACTATAGTGGAGTCTTTGTAATTTACGCTTAGGAGCAGGGTAGGACAGTTGGAATTTCTTGCTAAACAACTCGATCTTGTTTTGAGTTAGATTCTTTCCGTTTTATGATAATGAATGTGAGTTGGTCTCGACTTGGCGCGCAACTAGATGGTCTTATTTATTCTTCGACTAATCTTTGTGTTGTGTGCCGAGAGAAACTATCACGTAGCTAGATGGAGTATAAGGGATTAACATACCTTCATAATCTAGCTAAACGTAATCGAGTGTCTCATCTTTGAAGGCAAATAATTTTATATGGTGGGTTTTTAATTCAAGATGGATTTGTGTTTTTGGATATTATTGATTTCATCTAACGGAGAAAAAAAATTGTATTTCAAACCTTTGCAACTTTCATAATGGAGAAAGTCCGTGTTATTTTCATCTTGGTTGATATAGAATGCAAAAGATTAGATTGCTTTTGGCGAACAAAAGCTAGACAGAGGATCTTGTTACCAAAATCGAACATCTTTTTACTTGTTTGTTTAAATTTGCTCATAATATTATATCATGTGCATCAAAAACTTGTACTAAAGATATATATACAATTATTCACCTTTGGAGATAGATATATATGAAAATGGGAGAGATTGAATGAATGGGGGAAGATTACCCGAACATTGTTAAGGAGCTAACATCATGAGGAATTTTCAAATGCTTACTCTTATTTTGGTGCTTACAAAGGGACAAATCCTCACCATTCATCTAGTTTGATCTAATGGTGGAGATAAACATAAGACTTAATACGGAAACCTAAGTCCATGTTTTTTTTTTCCTCATTTTTCTTTGTCTTTTTGTCTTTCTTATTTATTAACATTTTTTTTCTTTTCTTTTATTTTCCTTTTTTTGTTTTTGTTTTTGAATTCATTTCTCTTTGGAATTCATTTTTTTTTCTTTTCTTTTTTAGTTCACGTTTTAATTCAAGTTTTTTATTCAAGTTTTTTCGCTTCATACGCTTTTCATCCGTATTCATACGTTTCATACGTTTTTATCGCTCCGTTTCATACGTTTTATAGCTTGGATTTTTTATCGCTTTTATAATGCGTTTACATCCGTTTTCGCACGTTTTCGCGACGTTTTTCGCATTTTCATACGTTTATATCGTTTTGTTTTATAAGTTTTTGTCCGTTTTCATACGTTTTCGCCCATTTTTACGTTTTAAATCCCATTTTAGACATTTTCGTATTTTTTCAGGCGTTTCATCCGTTTTTATCGCGTTTCGTCTTTTTTTTACGCGCTTTCATACATTTTCGCTTTTCTTACGTTTTCATTTATTTTCATACGTTTTTGTCCATTTTCTTACGTTTTCGTTCGTTTTCATCCGTTTTAATCCGTTTTCTTTCGTTTTCGTCCATTTTTCATACGTTTTCAGACGTGTTTTTATGCTTTCATATGTTTTCGTCCGTTTTCTTACGTTTTCGGCCATTTTCATACTATTTCACACGTTTTTGTCTGTTTTTTTAGGTTTTCATGTATTTTCGTCCGTTTTAAGACGTTTTCATGTATTTTTGTACGTTTTTTACGTTTCCATTTTCAGACGTTTTCATACGTTGTCATCCGTTTTTTTACGTTTTCGTCCATTTTTAGACGTATTCGTCGTTTTCGACGTTTTCATCCATTTTTATACTTTTTCGCCCTTTTCATACGTTTTCATCCGTTTTTATACGTTTTTGTCCGTTTTTATACGTTTTTGTCCATTTTCAGACGTTTTTGTCCATTTTCCTACGTTTTTCATTCGATTTTATACGTTTTTGTCCGTTTTCAGACGTTTTCATTTTGATATTTGTAAGTGACACTTATTTATCTCTCGTGATATAACACTCTAAGGAAGATGAAAAGTATTACATTCTTCATCATGTATTTGTTATCAGTTGTGATACTCAACTAAGAATGTGATGGTTGTGTTTTTGAAAATATTTAGGAAGATTTTTGTGTTTTATGATATTATGAAATATTAGAAAAGTTGTTCAACTGAAAACAAGAGATGTTATGATACTTTTGTTAGACTTGTGGTGGACTTTTCTATTTAATGGATACATTGTGCATGTTTCGATAGGTTTTATAGCGGGATTTGAAAATATCTATGGTTGAATCAGCAAACTAAATAAGCTATGGTTGAAGATAGCACACATCTTTATAAACAAACCGAGAAGCTTAAACACATGTGATATCACAGGTGATATTACCTCACTTGTGATATCACATGTGATATCGTGTGTGATAACACCAGTGATATCACCTGTGATATCATGTGTGATATTACCGGTGATAGCATGTATGATATCATAGTTTATATCACTTGTGATATCATGTGATATCACCTGTGATATCATGTGATATCACAAATGAGGTGATATTACTAGTGATATCATGTGTGATATCACAGGTGTTTGAGCTTACTTAGTTTGTTTATAAAGATGTGTGCTTTCTTCAACCATAGCTTCTTTACTTTGCTGATTCAACCATAGATATTTTTAAATCCCGCTATAAAAACTATCGAAACATGCACAATGTATCCATTAAATATAAATAAATCCACCACAAGTCTAACAAAAGTTTTATAACATCTCTTGTTTTCAGTTAAACACCTTTTCTAATATTTCATATTATCATAAAACACAAAAATCTTCCTAAATATTTTCAAAAACACAAATAAGAAAAATGAATAGAACCATCACAATAATATAATAAGTGATGTTTATTATCATTTCTTTCATAAATACTTGGTAAAATACTAAATTCTTATCACATTTGGTATGAATTTAATATTTTACATTCTTAGTTGAGTATCACAACTGATAACACATACATGATGAAGAGTGTAATACTTTCATCTTTCTTACAGTGTTATATCACAAGAGATAAATAAGTGTCACTTAAAAATATCAAAATGAATAAAAAGGAGGCAAATTATAAAAATAGAGACTTGACATATTCTCAAAATCAAACAAGTGTTGCATTAAATTAGCAAATTTTTGAACAAAATAAGAATTCACATAAAGAGACTTTAACCCTTTTATTTCTACTAAGAGTATAATATCACAAATGATAGATAACATTGATTGCATTAAAAAATATGCTTGTTAATTGCGATGAAAGGTACAAAAACTATCTTGTAACTGAAAATTATAAAAATATTAGAAAACATATAGGTGATAATATATAAAATATACAGAGAATGAAATATCTCGGGTGATATTAAAGGTTAAAAAAACATACTTGTTTGTTTATTAAATATCACAAGTGATGTTAGACATTAATTTTTTTTTAATAAAATAGCACAATTGATATTAGACATGTAATATAATAAAGTTTAATAATAAGCATGAAAACGTATGAAAATAGAGGAAAACGTATAATAACCGTAAAAAATGGACGAAAACGTATGAAAACGGACAAAACATATAAAACGAATGAAAAGCGTATAAAATGTATGAAAGCGGAAAAGCGTCAAAACGACGTAAAACGATAAAAAAGATGAAAACGGACGAAAATGTATGAAAACGGATGAAAACGCTCGAAAACAGACGGCGTCTAAAATGGACGAAAACGTAAAACTACGGACGAAAGCGTATATAAACCTATGAAACCGATGAAAAGCAGGCGAAAAAGGTATGAAAAGCGGACAAAACGTAAGAAAAAGATGAAAACGTAAGCAAGGCGAAGCGAAAACATAGGAAAGCGGGACGAAAATGTAAGAAAAAGCGGTAAAACGGACAAACGTAAGAAACGGGCAAAAACGGCATAAGAAAACGAAGAAACGTAAGAAAACAGACGTAAACGAACAAATGTAAGAAAACAAAAATGTAAGAAAACGGACGAAAATGTAAGAAAACAGGACGAAAACGTATGTAAACGGGACGAAAACTTATGAAAAGGAAAAAAAACGTAAGAAAACCATGAAAAGCGTAAGAAAGAAAGACGAAAACGTAACAAGACTGACGAAAATGTAACAAAACGGATGAAAACGGACAAAAACGTAAGAAAACGGACGAAAACATACGAAAACGGACGAAAATGTATGAAAACAGACGAGAACGTATAAAAATCGGAAAAAACGGACAAAAACGTATGAAAACTGACGAAAACGAAAAAAAAAATAAAAAAAAAACGTGAAAATAAAAAATTGATTAAAAAAAGACAAATAATTAGAAAATAAATAAGAAAGATAAAAAGAAAAGAAAAAGACAATAAAAAAACATGGACTTAGGTTTAGACATATTAAATCTTAGGTTAATCCCCACCATTAGATCAAACTAGATGGAAGGTGGAGATTTATCCTTTAGTATGTAAGAATTTTTTAGAATGTAAAATAAAGTGCCTCAGTAAACCTAAGTCTATGTTTTTTTCTTGTCTTTTTGTCTTTCTTTTTTATTCAATTTTTTTTTTTTTAATTCACGTTTTTTTAATTAGCTTTGCGCTCATGAAACAAACTTAAGGATGCGTCTTGGAAGGAACCCCAACATTCTTAAAATCCTTTCATCAGTTGGCCACGTCTCTACAACTGAACCAACATGGAACTAAAGCTCATGAAGTAAACGGTGCCAGCATTAATAATGATAATGAGCCGTTTCTACATTCAAACCAACATGGAACTAAAACTCATGAAGTAAATGATGCCACATTTACTAATGAAAAAGAGAGTCCTGCTACTAATGATAATGTTTGTCAAAATACATCTAATGAGGGAAATAAGAGAGGCGAAGATGGAGATTATGTGGAGCGTAAACAGTGAATCCCGGCCGTCGAATGATTATGAATTGTATCACGAGATTTGAATGATATTCTTGCTAAAAAGAAGAGTTTTTTAGCTCAGTTTGTAAGGTTAGAGAATGGGTTACTCATTCAAAAAAGGCAAATCGATGTATGAAGTGTAACAAAGGTGGCGAGTTATTAGTTTGCAGTTCAAATAATTGCTCTTTTGTGTTTCACGACAACTGTTTGGCCTCGAATCATCCTTGACTATGAGCCAAGGGAAAGTTTTATTGCCCTTTTGTAGATATTCTCAGCGTTATCGGATTATTGGGCACTGAGAAAAAAGGCTTCTTTGGCAAGGAATAATTTGGTCTCTTTTAACCGTTCAACATTGAATCATATGCCAAAAACTAGTCTTGATGAATCTAAAATACCGGATGGGGTTTCGATCCTGATTTAACTATTCTGATTGACGAGAGCCCTGAAAGTAAAAAAGAAGATTATGCGGATTGCGTGATTAGATTGCGAAAACTAAGTAAGCCACCAAACGGGGTCTCGAATCTTGAAATAAACGAAGATCGCTCTGAAAGTAGTGATGGAAAGGGATGCAATGAAGAAAATAAAAAAGAAGTTTACATGGATCGCGCGGTTGGACCCGGAAAACCAACCAAGCCACCAAATGGGGTTCCAAGTCCTGATTTGATTAGCAAGAGGTCTGAAAGTAGTATGGACATTGGATGCAGTAAAGGAGCTAACAAAGAAAATGCTTATGTGGATCGCACAGTTAGACTCCGAGAGCGAAGTAAGCCACCAAATGGGGTTTCAAATCTTAAATTGTATGATGAGAGCTCCAAAAGTAGTGATGGGAAGGGATGCCATGAAGGAAGTAATAAAGAAGAAAGTTCTGTGGGTCAAACGGTTAGACCCCTAAAGCGAACTCTGCCATCGTAAGTGATTAGCTTTTTAATAAAGTCGGCAATAAACCTATTTATATATGAATGGTAGAATGGGTCGCTTCATGTTATGTTTTATCTATAATGGTTCAAACATAGAATGAAAGAACACAATAACTGAAATGGGTCAGTTGTGTCGGTTTGGGATATCCTAATGTTTTATCTCTGATGGGTTAAAATAACAAAATAGCTAGAAATGAATTGGGTCAAATGAGTCGAAAGTTTCTTTAACTTATGGTTTTAGCTGTACTTTGATGATAACCACCCCGCTCACCTTAAAGTACCATCATTTATGCATCATTTTGTATCCTTAAACAAAGCCCTTAGTAATATGTTTAGCAAAACCTTAATTACTGCAAATATATAGCACTCTGATAATCTGCTTATAGTTTTCACATAAAATGTTTCGCGGGTCAACCAAAATCCTATTTGTTTTAACTCGTACCAAATCGTGCTCGTTTTGACTTGTAACGGATCCACCGACCGCCACTTAATCTGTCACCTCCACATAATTGTTTCTTCAGATGAAGACATATACTCCAATTGGTAGTAATGACTAATGATGAAATTTTGTTATTTTCAGCCCGAGCTTACAGGTTCCTCAAAGGAGACGAGTTCCAGTTCCTTGGACAGAATCAGAAGAAGATACACTAAAGGTAGTATTTTTAGCATGTGCCAAAAACATTTTTAATTATATCTGTTAAATCATCTTTAAGTAACAGATTATTTTTGTTCACTTGCAGAAATGGGTTGCAAAGTTTACGAGTGATAGTAACATTCTAGGAAGAGGTTTCCCATGGAGCACAATACTGGATCTTGGGGCCTCTAAATTTCAAAGCAGTCGTACACCTGTGGATCTTAAAGATGCAGAAAGCAAGCAAAAAATCGATATAGATTTTTAGTCTTGGTATGCAACCGATCTTCAATTGTGTATATGTCTTAATTAGCAAGATGTCTCTGCTTCTGACCCGTCAAATAGTTTAGAAAGTCTGGCAACATGTATGCTATGTTGGACCAGTTTGTACTAATTTCGTATCATCTACAGATCTACTGTATTTTGTGTATGTGTAAATACCATCAGACTTGCTTACTTATTCAGTCCACGGTTAATGATTTTACGTACTTTGTGGGGTTTAAAAAGTAGTGTAAGTTGGCTCCTTATGGGTCATATTTGCAGGTGTATTATGCTATATTAAACCTTTATTTGTAGCATACAATTTACATGTTGGTTGCTGATATATTTTCTAAAACATGATTAGACATTAATTCATTGGGTTAATGGACTTATTCTAAAACATGATTTGATCTTTATCTTAACAAGTCAGTTGTAAGTAATTAAGTATATGCTCTTTGAAGTAAATGAGTTTATGTGCTTCCCAATCTGAACTATGCACTTTACTAGTAAAAAAATTTAAGTTAATAGGCACATTTTGCAGTTATACAAAAGGTTTTGATCAATTTTTATTTTCCTAATCTGACCAAAACAAAACATCCCCTTGTTTTGAACTTTTGTATGTCCTTTTCTCGTATCTTTATAAAAGAAAGTATAAAAAAATACTAGTACTAATGTAGAAGTACTTATTACGGGGTAAATGAGTTCACCTAACTTGGTGACAAACACAACACACAAACATGGGTGAATGAAGCCATCCTCTGCCGTCCACTTCAGCAATCCAGATTCACACACTCAAATGAAGGGTCAAGATTATTCTCAAAGAAACACAAATATCCTCAAACAAACACAATTACCCATTGGTTAAAAGCATTTATACTTCCTTTATATACACATCAAAACACACCCATAACACACACATTTGCCTCTCTACATCTACCACCACCAAAAATCTTGAAGTTCTCCCAACAGCTAACATAAACATGGTTATGTACTTCGACTACGACAATTTGCCACCAGCATGCCGCATTTTTCGTCTCGACAAAAGTGGTTTGGACTACCTTCATAATATTCGGTTAGTTACTCATTCCTTTCAACAACTTTTGCTTTCTGTATTTGTTATTTTATGTGATATAAGCCGTTGAAGTTTCTTGTTGTTTGATTTTATTGTTTTTTTTTAGAAATACAAGTGTTTGGGTAGCTAAAATTTTTAAGTTCGAACAATAAGTCTGTTTATTTTTTAATATCTATAAGTGAATCTGTTTGTCGTCTTAAGCTTTTGCTAATGTGTGAATTTTGATGTTTTGATTATTAAAAAGTGATTGCAGTTATGTCTTTCTATGTCACTTTAATAATAATAACAGGTTTATCACATTATGATAAGTTGTTGCTAATGTCATTTGGGTTTTTTATTAAACCGAACCAGATTAAAAACCGGTTTCAGTTTTAGTCAAATAGTTAAAAAAACGGTTTTTGTAAAACCGGGTATGGAAGGAAAATGTATGGTTTAAACAAGAACTGGTTCAGTTTGAAACCGGTTTCGGGAGGAAAACATATGGTTTAAACCAAGAACCGGTTCAATTTAAACCGGTTTTACCAAAAACCGAACGGTTTAAACCAGTTTTCAAATCGGTTGACAACAAACAATGCTTTTCAGAAACCGGTTTTTGGTTTTTTTTTTTTTTTGGGATGAAATCAGTTTTCGGTTTTTTATTTCACCTCTACACTTGTCCAATGCTAATTTTGACAACATGTTATATGACTTATATCAGTTCAAATCCAATTATCCAAATGAATCCACAATGGTCCAACCAAAAAGTCAAGTCCAATATCATATAACCACTATAAAATCCCTACATATTCTCAGACCTAACCCTAATTTTCCTATCACATTTGCAGCCTCACACACATATCAAACTTTTGATCTTGCTAATCCGAACTACACACAAACACTAATCTCCTCTTTGATTTCGAACACAAAAAACTCTATCATACCCATCGGTTAAAAAGCTGTTGGAAATTAAAATGGTTATGTACGACATCGACTACGACAATTTGCCACCGGCATGCCGTTTTTTTGTCTCGACAAAATGTGGTTTAGACTTCTTTCATAATATTCGGTTAGTTTTTGTATTTTTTTATGTCATGTGATATAAGCAGTTGAAGTTTTTGTTGTTTGATTTGATTGTTTTTGAGAATACGTGTTTGGGTAGCTAAAATTTTTAAGTTCGAACAATAAGTGTGTTTGTTTTTTAAATATCCATAAGTGAATCTGTTTGTCGTCTTAAGCTTTTGCTAATGTGTGAATTTTGATGTTTGTGGTTCTAAATGATTTATGATTGGGTGGCAACTGACAAGTATTCTATCATGATTGTATAGATCTTTGCATGATTGAAAAATAAACATGTGAGTTAGCTAAGGTTAACTTTGTTGTAACTTCGGAAACCGTGTTGAACCATTGATAATATGATAAAATTATATAGCAAAACCATAAGATACAATCGTACAATTTATAATACAATAATCAAAGTAATTCTACTCGATAAAACAAAAAGTCCTAGCAAGTAATTCCTGTCGCGCTATACCCTTTTTAGTGTCTGAAAAATAATGAGTTTCTGTCCTTCCTAATCTGAAGTAATAGGCACTTTTTTAAGTTCGAACAATAAGTCTGTTTATTTTTTAATATCTATAAGTGAATCTGTTTGTCTATCCTTTTTCATATCTTCTCTATCATATATTCGAAGTTAATTACTAAAGCCAAATGAGTTTGATAGACTAAAATGCAATGCAGGTGACTACTTCCCAGTTCCCACACCTACCTCCAAATTAATGGAGCCATCGACTAACATGAAATCTTTACCGTCCACTTCATCGATCCGCATTGACACATTCAAATAAAAGGCCAGGATCATTCTTGAAGAAACACAAATAACCACAAACAAACACAATTACCCAGCGGTTAAAATCATTTATCCTCCTTTTATATACAACACCAAAACACACCCATAACAAACACACTTGCTTCTCTAGATCTACCACCACCAAAAATCGTGTTCGAAATTCTCTCAAGAGCTAACATAAACATGGTTATGTACTATATCGACTACGACAATTTGCCACCAGCATGCCGCTTTTTTCGTCTCGACAAAAGTGGTTTAAACTACCTTCATAATATTTAGTTAGTCATTCCTTTTAACTTTTGCTTTTGTGTATTTGTTATGTCATGTGATATAAGCAGTTGAAGTTTCTTGTTCATGTGTTTTGTTTGGGTAGCTAAATTTTCAAGTTTGAACAATAAGTGTGTTTATGCTTTAATTATCTATAAGTGAATCTCTTTGTCGTTTAGGCTTTTGCTAATGTCTTAATTTGATTTTTTGATTCTTAAAAAGTGACTGCAATTTATGTCTCTCAATGTCACTTTAATAATGACAAATTGTTGTTAATAATAATAAGAATAATAACTTCATGTCATTGTAATAAGTAGTAGTAGTAGTTGTGGTTGTAGTATGTTTACCTCATGTCATTATAATGCTTCAGGATGCTGTTATGTAACTATGTTCTCGTATGCGGTCAAAATTTCTTTAACCAATATATTAATAACTTTTATCTCTGTACCTCTTCCCCATAAGATATTGAGGAAGTACCCTAGCTATCATGTATGCTGTTTCATCTATCTTTTATTTTCTATTGATGTTGCTTTACAGAATATACATATCTCATTCTTTGGTATTATAGGACACCTAGGGAAAAATTGATAAAAAAGATCCAAGAAAAACAAGGGTGATCACGATCGTGCAATCTGTGAAGAAAAAGATTTGGATGAATGTCGTATAAAGGTTAGTTACAATAATGAAAACTGTTGTCTTTTTGACATAAATGAATTATCATGTTATCATATTTTTTGATGCTAAAGTCACATGATATAGTTTCTATTATCTATATATAAGTAATCAATGTTTTTTTAGCATGTCTATGTATGACATGGAGTATCTCAAACATCCCTTAAGAAGCTAGAGATAATCATTTTCTTATACATGCTTTGCTAGACGCTGCATTCTGATTATGTGCATTTTGCAAACACAATAATAAGATAAAATTCTCCAAGACACAATCCCAAATTTGCTAGTAAAATGAAACACCATATAACAAAAAAATGATTCTGTGGAAACAAGTTAAGAAGCTTTTATTTTGTATTGATCATAATGGGATAACATATAGTCTGACTTAAGCTTGATCTTTAATGATTTTGCAATTTCCGTGGATCATATCGAAAAGGAATGTGTTGCAATTATCACGGGACGCATATTATACTTGCAATTTTCTTGGTTTTTGATGAAATTTGTTCTTGTGTTTAGGTGGACATGAAAAAAGTCAAATTGGATGTCATGAAACCATGGATAGCTCAGGGGTACTGAACTTAGAAGTGAAGATGAAGAGATTGCTAACTACATTTGTGGCCTTCTAGTTGACAAGGTAAAACCTGCTGATGCTACTATTTATACATCTTGAGATCTGAACTTAATTTGAACTATAATGATCGAACTTAATTTGAACTTTAATGATACCGATATAGAGTAGAAGTGTGGGCTATCCGTAGTATATGTTATTAGTAAGGGATTACTTAGGTGACAAACAGGCTCTTGAAATAGTATCCATCAAATGTTGCTAAAATACATTCGTTTGCAAGAGGACCATTCATTTGAAGGGCGTCATTAAATCATTTAAATTGTCTTAGTATTTCACTTTTATATTATATTTCTTGTGCAAGGCGCACGCTCAAGGTCAATTACTAATTACAGAAGTCCTTCAAGATGCAGAATTCTCTAGATTGTAAACCATGAATATTATGCTACTTTAAATCGACGTCTTCTCAATTATGCTCTTAAATTAAATTAGTATACTAAAGTCTGTTTCTTATTATGCTTCCTGTTATGTTGCTTAACCCATTGTTTTCATCTCAGGTCTAATGCTCCTCAATCGTACCAATTCCTGTCCCCCAAACCATCAGTTTCACCCCACGCAAAAAACGAATATTTCGCTCTCCCGGAGAATTCGTTAAACCCTATACAATACCAAGCTCAAAAGCTAACCCCTATCAACAAAGGACTCCCTCTCCCGCACCACGTTCCCCTAGTAGATCGTGGTCCCCTCTGCATAAAACTTCTACTAGACAAAGGTTGCCGTCCCTGGCGTGATCGCGGTCCCGAGCGTAGATCTTCTAGTAGACGAAGGTCGCTGTCCTGGCGGAGTAGATCGCCTGCTTACGTCCGGAGGGGATTGCATTCCCCCGGAGGAAGGTCTCCCGACCAGCGCAGGTTTTTTTTCTTTTTCAACCAGTATAAAACTTTACTACATGATTAAAATCCTTTTTTTTTTTTTTGTGTAATTTAACTGTACGAATAACGTGGAATGGTGACATATTCTGAAAGGGGCAAAGAGACGAGACACGAGAGAAAGGAACACGACGAAAGAAGAGACACAAGTCAAAGAGAAGACACAAAGAGGAAGGAAAAGCGAAGCAAGAAGAGACACGAGGCAAGAGAAGAAGACACAAAGAGGAAGGGAACGAAGAAAGAAGAGACACAAGGCAAAGAGAAGAGAAGACACAAAGAGGAAGGGAAAACGAAGAAAGAAGAGACACAAGGCAAAGAGAGAAGAGAAGTCACAAAGAGGAAGGGAAAACGAAGAAAGAAGAGACACAAGGCAAAGAGAAGAGAAGACACAAAGAGGAAAGGAAAACGAAGAAAGAAGGGGCGTAAAGGCATTGACTGATCAAAAAAACTGTGTAATGGAGGAGATGCATCAGCTTTCATTGTGGAACTTCTGTAAGTAGATTGAGTTCAAAGTGTTGTGGCTGCCCATATGGTTTATATTTTCGTGTTATATTAGTGCCTTGAAGCTTCTAGATCCATGATGATTGATGAGTAGACACTTAGAACAATGTGTATAATTGGTTCTTATAAGACCTTTATGTGTGAAATTTTGTGTATTTTGGTTCAACTTTGCATTTTTAAGGGTTATTAGCACTGAATGTATCATACTGTCATTTTTGTAATTGTGTGTAGTGTCTTTTTTTTCTAACTTGATACCAACCTTTTCATGCTATTCTATGTAACGTGTGACCAGATGAAACATTAGTCGGTTATATTTGCCATTTTAATACCTTTATTATTTACTTACCAAAATGCCACGCTTGAAATTCATATGCCATGTAAGAAATTAAATTTCAGTAACCCTAATAAGAATTTGTCCCAACTCAAAACACTTTATCCGATCCAAATAAAACACACATCCCACCACACAAACCAACAATCCAACAGTAACATTGCTATTGGAATTTTGAAGTAAATGTCACTACTAGTAGTATGTTGTATTACAAATGAGATTGGGGTTGGGATATATGCACATACAAGAATGAGAATATAAAACATAAAAAATGGCAAGGGAATGGCATGTGTAATCAACTCATGGCAGAGAAATATACACAAGAGTGATACTCCTCTTGTTGTATATATATGTGTCATATTTGTACATGAATATAAAATGTTGTACTGCTGGCTCATCTTTCTTATCCTGTAACAAATGATACTGTACTACATATGAAGTTAATAAAACAAGTTACCAAGTGGGACATCTGTCCCCTTTTTTACCCTTGAGAAGTAAGTACACAATGTATGATTTTGTTCTTGGCCGGATATAACCGGATTTTGTTCGTATTGTCACTAGTGGAAAAAGGATTATTTGGTTCGGCTAAAATGATTTTTAGGATCGGCTTTTGAACCGTCTTAACAAACAGCGTTCCAAAAAGTTAGCTCTTTTTTAGTTCGGTTTTTTAACCGTTCCTAAAAATAGATTTTAAGGTACGGTTTCTTTTACTCGTTCTTTAAAATGGGTCTTTTTGAACTTCAATTTGACTTTTGGACGTTCCTTAAAATGAGTTTCGTTTGTCTTTTGAAACGTTCCTTAAAATAGGTTTATATTTCACAATTGATGTTTGGGTTTATATTTGACAATTGGTGTTACCAACAGAACAATAATGCTTTGAGAATTAATTACATCATTAAATTAAACAACCACAACACAAAAAAGAAAAAGTGATCCAACAATTTCATTTAAAAAGCAACATATTACTAAATAAACAAAATGGTCTAGCCATACAAAGAGACACAAGACATCAACAAACAAAAGATCCACATGAACTCGTACGAAACATCCTAACTAAATGAATACAAACATCCAATTTGATTGAAGACAAAGACCTAACACAAGAAACTAAAACCTTCCAACTACACACTACGAAAACAACTAAAATACCATGTATTGATCACCAACAGCAGGAACTTGGACTAATCATCATTGCAATAATCCACGAAAAACTTGCTCCCCCATGGAGTACCCAGATCAACACATCTTGACTTTTAAAGCTCTTGTAGAGTCACGAAGCTATAAACATAATAAGATATAATGTTAATTATTTCACATAAGCGATTTCATTAAATTGCAAATAAACAAAGTGTATAAACATGTACCGATAGGAAGGTTTTTTTTATATACAAAGTTTTAAAAAGAAACTTCATCACATAGTAGCCGCATTCCCACAAATCTACTTGTTGGTTACACTATGATCAAATAACAACTATACATTATATATTATATGTATATATATATATTTAAAAACTAGTATACACACAAATAGTAGATGATTTACCTCTAGCATAGTCCACTTGAATGAGTTGTCAAAAGCCCTAAACAAGAATAGTGTTAAGTTAAAATAGTATACGCTTCCATTGTCAATGCATTAGAAATTATTAACCTTTCCACTATGTTGCTCAAATAGAAACTCTTCGAGGTCTTTTTCTTATCTTGATTGTATGAATCGAATATGTATCCCATTCTTGTCTTAGGGCAGATTAAAAATAACACCCAATGAGAACTACACGGAAAGTTTAAACATCTTAGTATAAACAATGCATGTTAATTAAAACTATTATAACAAGCAAAGATTCGGGCGTACTCTTGCAAATAAGGTGCAAGGAACATGTATTTTTATTTATGTGCTTCAAAAGTACTTAGAATATGTTTGATAGCAAAACTACTCTCTTGATCGCTTTCAAGCCATCGATGATTGTCGGGTTGAAAAATGCACAAGTGTTAAACTCCTCCTTACTTACCATCTCATAAATGTGCCTAAATCAAGAATATAATAATTATTATAATTCATTATAAATAATTTGTGTTATCATAATTATTAAAACATTAAAAAACTTACATGCACCACCAATGTAGTATGGTATCATCAAGCCACTCATTTGTCATCCAACCTAACAAAGCCACGTATTCAACGGACTTCGTAAAGGTTTTCTCATACATTCCATCAGGAGATGCAACAATGACAACAATGATCATCTGTTTTAGATCATTGCGGTTTATGAAACGATTAGCTAAGGCTTGAGTCTTTTGTGGCCCTTCCATTAACATCGCCATAGCTCTTTTGATTGTTTTTATGGCAATGGCTCTTCAATCTACATTAACAAACCATTTTATAATATCAATTAGTTTCAGGTACTACATATGCTAACTTATATAGATATAAAGTTTAAGTAGTATAGGACTAATCCAAAACTACCATCTGATGGTGACCATGTCCAATCAATGGTGCTTGTGATGGCATAGGTTCATCAATCTACATAAAAAACTATTTATTCATATCATTAGTTATGATTTTAGATAGGAATAGTATGGTTGCAAGTTGATGAAACTTCGATGCTTGCATATCTATAAACAATCTGATGTAGTTTTAAGGAAAACAATGCAACAAACTAAAACTAAGCAGATATCTCGAGTGTTTTGCGACAAACAAAATATTTACATGTATAAAGTTACCTCGATTTCATTAAATTCATCAAATGATCCACCTGAGGCACAAGTAGATTGGATTAGGCGACATGTCCCGAGTGCGGTTTGTATGGGTATGGCGGCCAACACATTCTCTGTTACTTTCTTCACTAGGGCATCAAAATTTTTAACTACTACCTTACGCTTCCTCACACTCCCATTTCCTGATCCCTTCTTTATTCCAACAACAGATGATTTTGCCCTGGTTCGGCCCGGGTAGTCTGGTCCAGCACCCCTGTAAGTGGATCTTGTCCCGCTATATATATATAGCACCATTCCAAATGATAAGGAATACGTGATTTCAGCAATTCAGCTCGAGTGAGAACCATGAAGTAGATCTAGTGGCTGTGGGTCCAATAGCTAGTCCATCCTCATTGAAATCGATATAGAACGACTCATGCAGATATATTTTCTTACCCTTGGCTCTACCTCGCACTCTTGTGACATTGTGTTAGCTAAATTTTGACAACATAATAGGGTACCGATATATTGTAATATTGAACTTGATGCTAACATATCAGCCAAAGTACTAATTAGTAATTACTACTACTATCTTGTTATAAAACTATCATTTGGTTATGAAACTATCTATTTTTCGCTACTGACATTCAAACATATAGGCTTTTTTTTATGATAACATATACAAGGACAAAATAAAATAATCCACATACTACAAAACATCCCTTTTTCAATTCCTTTCTTTTAATGCAACAATCTTGTTAAACTAAACAAAAATAAGTACAAACATACAACACAAATGTCCAATAATCAAAGATTAGACCACTAACACTTGACATTAACCTCATCATTCGACAAAAAAACTTAGCTAATCACTAATTGACAAATATCAATAATTACGTTTAATAAAATAAAAAGTATAGCATATTTTACCTCACAAGATTGAGTGTAAAGCTTCAAACAAACCCCTAATTCCCCTACAAAAAGTACAATTTGACAAAAGAATGAAAGATCTAACTTGATTTTGTGTTTTTGGAATTTAGGTGTTGAAGAAGTTGTTTAAATATGGAGGATGCATGTAGTGGTTAAACCTTTGATGTGAAGATGTAGGTAGGATTGTGCAGTGGGTGGTTTCTTCGATGTGAAGGAGAGGAGAAGTGGGTGATTAACCCGCCAATTTTACATAATTAATCTTATGAACGGTTAACACTAATTATTTTAACTAATCATATAATATATAATAGTCGGATACCCGCGTCACATTTCTGGCGATAAATATAGTTATATTATAAAAATAGTAAATGAATTGCTACTCCAACTCTCCCCGAAATTCTCTACCCGTTTAGTGAATTCGTTTCACAACATTTCGAATGTATATGTGTTAGTTGTATGTGTTTGCATAGGTTTCACGTAGAGCTTTCCCTGACTTCATTATTCTGCATATAGAAAGACCCTCGTAATCTCTTACCAGCAAACTCCCCAGTATATTATTTTGACGAATCAATATTATATTGATTAAAATAAATGTTAAAGTCGTAAAAATTTAAATCAAAATAAAATAAACTCGCAAAAATCTTAAAACTAAAAACGTATAAAAATATATCAAATGGATGTTGAATTAAAGAGCACAAAATTTTAGAAAATACGATGAAATTAGATCATAAAAAAAATAAATAGATAAAAAAATATTTCAATTTGAAAATAAATGTGAATTTTTAGTTGAGAAGTTACACATGTCATCTCATGATTGGAGTTATCTTAATTTTTGATGGTTAAAAATTAAGCTTGGAGTTAGGGTTTGTTATTCATGCATTATAATCTAGTATAGTAGTATAAATATACATATAGATCGATAGTGTTAATACAAATATATCATTAAACGATTCGGGAATACATACTTCTTTTGTATTTCTTTGGAAAAACATATACTCTATAATTGAGACAAATCAGTGTGCATGCTTATCTATCATGAGTAGCTAAATTACTATTGTGTTTGCTTAGATCTATGAAACCTAGTTGTTGATTATTGTTAGGTTGTCTCTTGTTTTAATTGGTAGGCAGAGTAAGAAGAACGGCTTCTTTTTAATTGTTGTTAGCTTAAACGTCCTAAATATCACATAGCTTGAGAGTGCACTTGAGCCATCATTGTGTTTATTAGTGAGTTGTAGCTTTAGGATAAGAGTATTCGGAGATACTACGGTACTTGGCGACCCCGAATAGTCTAGAGGAGAGTTACGATTCATAGAACTAGGGAATTAGGCACCCCCTATGACTAACACGAAATACAACGCACCAATTAGAATGAGGATGTGACAATTCAACCAACCAATAAGAGATAACTAGGGGGTAAGAACATCTAAGTAAACACGCTATTAATTATTATAAGAACACACCAATCAATACATAGCTTTTATCTTTTTCATCAGTTAATTAGTTTTTAATATTTGTTAGTAATTAGTTAAAATTGGTAGAAGTACCACCCCCCACTCCTAAACCCCGAGATTTTACTTGTTTTCTATAAAATATACTCCATCCGTCCCATAATATATTATATGATTAGTTAAAATGATTAGTTAAACCCGTGAAAGTCTACCCTCATGGCGAATGTGGAATGCCAATATTCCCGACACCTTCTACAAAGTCATTACCGAATTCAATTAACTCCTCAACAAGGTATCCGATTACAATACTACCCTCTGTTCGCACTCGGTTTCTTACATACCCTTTCAAACCCCGAGATTTTTAGTTGCTTTCTAATAAAATATAAAAGACCAAAAATAATCACCCCTCAACACTTAGACTTAAATCTTTATACACTTCGAGCCTACCTCAATATTCTCTTAGAGAGTGATCAATCCCTTGTGTCTTGCCTATACTACACTACAATGGTTAGATACTCTGCCTGAAAATTGTAAAACTTCTTGTGTTTACAATTATCCACCTCGCGGAACCTTAATACCATGTAAGCATTAACAAAATTGCGTTTTTCGGCTTTCGACATAGTATAACACGCAAGTGGAAGATATGTGCCCCTTTGCCCTTCTTCGGGCGCAAGTTGTAATCAAATACCCATTTCAACCATGTCTTTTCGAGATTAACCCCGTCTTATTTTTCCCAAGAATGTTTTATAATAAGCCTATCGAGCTATCACACACGTTTTTTCAATATGCATAACATCTAGCAGCAATGGGACGTCTAAAACTCCAAATAAGGTAAGTGCCAAAATGTTGTTTTTTTCCACTTTCCTTTTGGGATTTGAATATTTTTTTTGGTCACCAAACACGGTGTTTACATTTTGAACTCGAGCAAGCATATTTTCCATCAAATCGTGTCCTTACCCTTCCACACTCAATCATCCCGTCAAAATCCCTTCTTTTTATGATACGGTGATTTCTCTCAGCGATCTTTGATGCCCCATGAAAACGGTTGTTTTTCAATTACTTAACCACCTCGAAGATGTCTGATCTTCACAAACAGGACACACAAATTTTCCTTTTGTACTATACTTTGATCTGCATTTTCTTTCTTTCATTACATACTCATAGTCATTACCACATAATTACATTTTCATTTTAGTGATTCTTCACTAACCTATTAGCAAAGAGATCATCATCATCATTCAAGACTACAAAGCTTCAAGTTTTGTTATTAGTCTTTACATTGTACATTATATTGTATATTACTAGTATTCATCATCGTACACCATCATTGTATCAAACCACCATAAACCTTGTAGAGTGATTGGTTAGTATTTTAATCCTTAAAATACGTAGTAAGGCGAGTGGTTGTACCCGAGAAGAACTCGATAGCTTAGTGTCGGAAATAATCTATAAGTGGCGTGTAAGGTTTTCTGCACGATAAGGGAGCTTGTTGACTAGCGAAAGAATACTCTCGGGTTGGATACTCAAGGAGTGGAGTAAGGTAAGGAAAGGAAGTCCTTGTAGGGCGAATTGCTATAAATCTTTGTGTCGTGGTTTGATCGTTCTATCTTTACTTTACTTTACATCTTGCATTACAGTATTACTTATTTATCTGCAACTATACTTATCGATTTCATATAAAAGTTTTGAAAGAAAACAAATTTTAATCGGTAAAACTATTCAACCCCTTATAGTTTCCACAGATTATATTATACAATCAATTGTTCTTAAGCTATGCGTAAACTAATGTTTATGTATTTTCTTTCGTAGAACTAGGCCATGATCCATTGTAGCTTAATTGGTTAAAGTCTTTATTCTTGAAAAGTCGCAGTTTTGGCCAAGCAATAGGAAATGAATATTTTTTTCAATCAGAGCTAAAGGATTAAAGGTTGGGTATGATTAATAGATGTTTTTAATGAAGTTCACTTCCACCGCACTCATTTTTTTTACACACTATTTAATCAAATATACAACGATAATTTTATCTAGTACTTTTTATAAATGGCCATATTTAAAATGTAACAAATTTTGATAAGAGCACAACGTATCTAAGCTACCAATAATACATTATTTGCAGCAACGCCACTGACACGATTATACACCTTCCAATAACACATCAATAACTAAAACCCTTCCTCATAACACGTAACATTATTGGTTAAACACCAAATCCCCAAAATTAAAAATCCCACACAATCATAAATAAAATAATAATAATAAAAAACAAAGAAAAAACACACACACAAGAATGCAAATGGGCATGGTAATTCGTTCAAACAACGTTTAGCTCACGAATGACATGATGCTCCAGTATGATTGTCACACAAATAACATGCATTTTGACACTTTTTTTTTACACACTATTTAACAAGTAACATAAAAATGGTTTTCTCTCTTGTATCGGTATGGTGAACCGATCCATAAAATATGAAACAAACTCAGCTTAGTATTGCTTTTTTTTCTCATTCTCAAACAACCTATCCATAAAAATATGTTGGGCCCACTTTTTGAATTTTTGGAACACTTCACCTATAACCGTTCTAAAAGATGCGTTTCAAAAAATCATTTTGATTCGGGGGATACTTTTTGAATTTATGGAACGCTTCAACTAAAAACCGTTCCAAAAAATGCGTTCTAAATAATACTTTTTGTAGTAGTGTGTGGTGGTTTATGTCTCAAAAATATTGTTACGAGACAACAATTACATGGTTTAATAAAAGTTGGACGACTACACTTTTTAACCAATTAAAAAAAATACCCCATTATAACAACCGCTACTCTAAGTATACATGTACTTTTTGATCATTTTACCTATGATAAGCTAATATCATTGAGCTTATAAGATTACTATCAAATATAAGATTTAGCTTAAACACAAGCTTACACAAACACCCCTATAATTGTTATTTAAGTCTAGAGATAACAACTTGACATTTTCTAATGAACCAACTCGTTATCGTGGGATATTATCCGCTTTGGCACCTTTGCCTCACGGGTTTACTTTTTGATGCAACGTCCATACATTATATAAGATGGATCTCACAAGATGTAGTTTTTATTTGCTTTTGAGTTCTGTTGTTGTTCCATAATATTAGATGATTTTGAATAATGCTTTTTGAGAATTTTTTTTCACAAAAGACTGCCATACATTTATAAAAATATTTGAAAAAATTTTAAAAAGGAGGAAGAGTCAATTAAAATGATTTTTATTAACGATGTTGTGAATGTCTTATGGTAAATTTTTGTGGTATAACATTTTCTTTAGACTTTTCATTGTAACTTTATATGATCAACTTGACTCAAGTTGGTCATTGGATTTGATCCAATAACTCAAATAAAAAAAAGTTGTTTTGAGTTGAGTTATGGGATCAAATCCAATAGCTCAAAAATTCTCAACTTAAGTCAGGTTGATCATCTCAACTTGAAAGGATATTCTTCCGTTTTTAATACATGTTCATTTTTGGAGTTAAAAGGTTTGTGATGGAAACCAGTAGTGACATATTCATGCATTTAATATCAAAATATCCTTCTGTTACTGTAGCTAGAGGTGGATATTGACCGGATTTGACAAAAACAGGTTTTGGTTTTTGGTCAAACGAAAAAAACCGGTTCCGGTTTAAACCGAACCAGTTTTTATAGGTTTTTCGAGTCAAAAAACTGGAACCTATAGAACCGGTTTCAGGTCGGCTCTAAACCGGTTTGGGGGAAAACCGGTTCAAACCAGTTTGAAAAAACCGATGCATTTTGCAGACACTGGGCTATTTTCGGGTCGATTCCGTTTTTTTCTTCGCGTTTTCTACTTAATAAACTTTAACTTTTATTCAATAAACTAATAAACATCACACATAAAGTACTTGAAGTATGAGAAGATCGTTTTTTGGACATCATGAGCGTTTTTTTAGCGTTTGCGAGTGATTTAGATTCGAGAATCAATAAATAGGTTCCGCTAACCAACTGATACCGTAGTAGAAGATTCGGCTAGTGATCCACCTCTCTATTTCCCAATAGAAAGAGTTATTCTATAAAAAAAAATCTCGTTTTTTTCTTCTTCACTGAGTGTTTTGAGAGTATTTAAATGTTGTGAGTAAAAGAAACTCAGCTTTGGTATTTATAAAGATGGTAGGAGGGTTAAATGGGGCTAGATCGACATTCTAACCGTTTAAAAACGGTAAAAAAAACTCATCGAACGTCTCTATTTTGCTTATTGTCTTGGAAACGCGAAAGCGTTTTTTTAAACCGGTTTCAAATTGGTCCCTACCGGTAATATTACTAACCGGCGGTTTTTGGCAAAACGAACCGGTTTGGTCAAAACCGGCGTTAACCAGTTTCGGTTTCGAATTTTTTTTTTTGTTTCCGGTTCGATTTCGGTTTTTTTCCACCTCTAACTGTAGCTGTATTTTTCTTGTAGTGGAGTAATTGGACGGCGGGAAGATCACCCAAAAAATGATATTAGGAAACAAATGCATATTACAAGTAAAATGGTTCCTGTAAAGTATTAAGTACATGAATTATCATCGATCTACATATATGTAGGAAACTAACAATAATACACGCATATTAATTATATATAACTCTTTCTAGTATAATTATATATGGGTGACTAGCTAGCTAGGTAGGTAGCTACTCAAGAGATGAATCAACATTCTGAACGGAGCGATGGAAAGCCAGAATATCATCTGGAACATTGGCAGTCTTATCCTTATTACTAGCGCCACTAGAGATTATGGTTTCTCGTATCACTTTCTTCATCATCGTATCCTCATCTTCACTCTTCTGTTTCTTATTCATCTCATCTATCTGTTGATGCACTTGCTCTCGTCTCTCTTTGTTCGCTTCCATAATACTAGTACTTTTTTTTCTAAGATAAGATCGAATCGTATAGTACGTGTGATATTAACTATTGCATGCTCACGTAACAACTTTATATATATAGTTAAATATCTAAACCGGATAAGATAGAATCGAAGATATTATATTTAACGTTCTTTAACCAAAGCATGACACGTGCATAACATATATACACCTTAAGTGACACGTGGAACTGTGGAAGCATTGCATGCTCCCCATCTAGCATCTTAGAAAACCCTTGATCGACATCCTCTTCATCATCTTAAGATAACACCAAGTAGCAAGTAGATAAGAATACGATCGACCTGCAAGACTAGTACAAGTACTTTGAAAATGTTCAAAAAAGTCGTGGTTCGAAGGTGTGAAAGCAGCAGCAGGTTGGCATGGAGTCGACTGTTTGCAGGCAAGACGCAGGACCGCTCTGCCGTGCATGGTCTTAGGCAGCAACCCACTCATACACTAGACGATGTATGTATGTCGGTCACACCTACCTAGATAGCTAGATAATAAGCATGTACTAGTTAATTACTGCTACTAATATATCTTTGTTTTCTCATGCAGAGGGAAAAGATAGAAGAAGAGATTGAAGAAGCATCAAAAGAACAAGGAAAGAAAAGGAAGGAGGTGGAACAAAAAGTCGACTCGCAACTCAAGGAATCCGAGAATGTCGTCTCCGAATCACCTGAATCTCTATCCAGCTCATGAACAACTATCTTAGTAATTCATATCATGCATATATCTGCGCTTGTGTAATTTCTTCGTTACCTCTATATATGCACAAGTTACAATATGTATTTGATGAAGTCGATATGATAAGATGCCTTTCATGCTACTCTTTATTAGTTGCAGATATTTTAGGATCTATTTGGAATCAAGCAAATCCTTTGTGCTCAGTTGCCTCTTGGGATTTTTATGGCAAATTATGTTTAACATAGACTTGGCTCCATTCTGACTAAACCAAGTTAATATAGGACACTTTCAGCAATAGCTCTTGAATATAAACTATAGAACGTCTTGTTACGTTTCCATGTAGGAGATTTCTACTGTTGGAAAGATTTAAGGCTGTTTGACTACGGTCTTACAAGGGCTTGTAAAAGCTCGATCTCACATTTAAACATTTAAATCAAGCTAGCTTATAAAATAAGTTTCGTTTGTCGTACAAGTAAAAGCTTTGTTAAGCCTAAACTAATTCAAACAGGCATATAAGGGTTATATATATAGGGACTTCTAGTTACTCACATTACTCGAATACTTTTGAATATGAGGCTTTATAAGTTATAAGCTTTTATATCCCTAAACCGATTCAAACTCAAACTCTAGTTACTTATATTACTCGAATACTTTTGAATACGAGCCTTTATATGTTACTCCGTACTTCAGAACGTTTAAAAATACAAACGGTAGGGGCTTATAGTTAGTCATGTTACTCCGTACTTCAGAACGTTTAAAAATACAACGGGTGTGAATTTAATTTGATGTTTTTATTAGCTAATTTTACGATGATGAGTTTTTACTCCAACTAATCTATAAAACAATTTTATAGAAAGTTGAACTCAAGCTTGCAGCTTATAGCCCAAACTTGTTTCATCAAACATACACTAAATTTTTTAGTTATAGATGTTTCAACACTTTCACAGTCAACTCTCACAATTATAGATTTGACCAGGGATGGATGTTTGAAAAAAAATTCCATGAGAAATTTGAGTGTCAAGTTGAACCAGAGGCGTCTCCATTAATATGAAGGGCAGCCGCGTAGACACTTTTTGATGTTGACATCCGTCCTATCCATGTATCCAATTTCATGAACGTGAATAAAGATAGTAATAAATGAGATTATACGAGCGTCAGAATTTCACTTTATCACTTTTTTTTGTCTTTTCTTTTCCTAAAAATTAAGGTTGTGTTTTGCTACGGGTTGATGAGAGCTTGTAAAATTAAGCTTGATCATTTAGAATAAGTTAGTTTTTTAGAATAAGTTCTGTTTAGTCACATAAATATATGAAAGCAGCCTGCATAAAACCCAAGCTGATTGAAATCGGCTTATAATGTTAAATTACTTAGATACATGTGAATGTGAACGTGATTATTTGATGTATTGACAATAATCATAGAAAATGAAGGGTTTAAATAAGTAAATTAAACTGACCGGAGGTTAATTAGCTGCAACAAAACGCAGCCGTCTGAGACAATCTTGTACGCCCTCGTTATTTTGGGATTTATTTTCTAGCAAAAAAATAACTAAACGGGGTATGTTGGCATGTACGTAGTAGTGATGTTTATGATTATTTGAATCAATCTAGCTAGAATATTACATGCGAAACGACAGGCAAGCGGCGAAGCTGCGCCGCTAGCCCTTTTTGAATAGCAAAACTTAGTCTTTTAAAAATTACATTCAAAGACCTTGGGGTAAATTGCCATGCGTTGGACTCTTTTGAGCATTTCCACAACCTCAGATGAAAAGCCAAATGTATCAAATGCAAAAGGTATAAACGCGTGTTGGTTATCAAGGCACGCTTTCTCATGTTTGGTTACTTTGCACGAACTTCAGCGGACGACCTGCCGTAAAAGCATAATTCCCCATCCACAAGTGGAGAAACCCCTTAGATCTACAAACATGTTTCCTCCTATCCATCCAAAGACCAAAATGTCAGTCGGTCTAAGTGTCGATCTTCCTTCCATCGTCGGTCGAAATTCACGGTGCTTCTTTCTTAATCGAAATCGGCCCGCTGAATATGTCAAAATCCCTAACCAAATCGTGTCGGTATTTGAACCGGAAGCTCTTTGAAGCGCATGCTCTCGAATGAGTCCAAACAAGCTTTGTGACAAAGCGGACAACTTTCATCAACCGAAAAAATTGGGATCATGAGGCGATATTTAAGGATAGTGCGATACTCAATCGGCGACATATGTTGACCGAGACCATCTATAGGAATGGCAAGGAGAAATTCTTGAGCATGTGGTGCACGCACTCAAAACAGCTTTTTGTCTAACGGTCATCTCAAGTGAACTTCCATGTCTGGACAATCTTGCTAAAAGGGCACTCGCAATGTGTTGGGCTTTAGTGGGGCGGTGTCCTTTTTAGTGAAACCGCCAAAGTCAAAACTTGGAATCATGAAGACAAGTCAAAGCACAATCATAATCATAATCCATGTCGCATACACCACTGTTGCGTAAGATGTGGTCCTGAAGCACCCAAGATTGGGCCTCGAGGCCACAAGGCATAAGATGAAGCCTTTGTAGAATATAGCCCCAAACCACCAAACCCGATAGGTAAAGAAGTGTACTTCGGAGATCGAAGGGACCTCCACAAACCACCATATCCTCAATCGCCTGCAGATCCTTTGTCAAAAGCAGGCGGCCTCCTCGCATATACGGGTTGACACGTCCTTAAGCCAAAAAAAAAGTTTAGCAATACCCATGCAAGATCGAAGCAAGAGAAGCTCACTCTACGGGTCTCCTAGGCGGGAAGGAGGCATCATATCAATAGAAGCCCTTTTCTTTACCAACCCACTAATAAAACCCGACATCCCACTAGCCCCCCCCAAAACTTCGCCAACGATGGCCTACCGATGTGGTTTGGGAAAAACCCTACGAGCTTCCTACCATCACAAGAAGGCCAAAAAGCTCGGTTTTCCGATATTCAATTCAACCAAAAGGCGGACCCGTCGCCCTAATGATGTCGAGCCGAGCACCTCCCGGTGTCACCAAGATCCATCATCAAGATACCACGCATGAAGAAGAAGCTTGCAATTGTTTTCGATTTGGTGCACGAGGGTGCAACACAAGAGCGAAGAAGTGGTCCTGCGGGTCACCTTGCTGAACCCCAGTGGTGGACCATATATGATTATCTCCAAGATATAATCTGGCTGGTTGCCTATATAGAAATTCTACCCATAAAGAAATAGAAAAGCACCTCATCCTGACTTCATGAAGTAAAGCTGATCTATTTTAAAATGATTTAATTATAGTAAATTTCATCTTTAATTAATTTGATAAACAACTTTATAAAAAAATAAACAAAAGCTTATATCTTACGTAGTATAATATTAGCTCCAACCTCATCTCGTTTCGTCAAACATTACATAATTGTTCTTACTTACAGAAGTCATTGTGTTAAACTTTAGTCATAGTCAACTCTCACAAGTACAGATTTGACCACAATGGATCTTTATTATTGTAGAACACAAAATTTTCCATGTGAAAGTTGAGAGTCAACTTGAACCAGAACCGTCTCCATTAATACGAAAAAAGCAGCCGCGTAGACAAATTTTTGATGTTGACATTCGTCCTATCCATTTATCCAATTTGATGAAGTTATATTTTAACTATTTTTGACTGCGGCATAACGATATATGTTGTTGCTACTAGTTTACCACTTCACTAATACAAATTGTTAATTTTTCGTTAAAAACCGACGTTATGTATCTTTCATCTTGCTAGTCGTGTTTGATAGAGTTATGCTTTAGCCAAACAGTTACTTCGTATTTCATACACAAAACATTCTACTTCTTCTTTGCCTGTATGTACTGTTACGAGATGTTTCATGATTTTCATCAACTGATCATCAAGTAAGCTAGATATTTTCTAGGGAAATAGTACGTGCATTAAGTGCAACGTTGCAACATGCAATTGTGTTGTACGGCTAACTCGTGATGGAAAGAAAAGGTTATGAACGCGTGAAAGAAATGTCAAAATCTGAATAAGAAGCCATCGTGTCCCTTGAATATAAGATGATGATTTGATCCAGAATGAACATGCATGGCCTACCCTAATTACTACTTCGATGGACCAAGCTTCTAGTGGAGCAATTTGCACATCTTTTCCATGAGTCAAATTTCCTATTTAATGTATTTAGATCATATAGTCTAATAGATTTTTTTTTTCTTGATCTTAGTTAACATCTAAAAATCAATTTGTATACGCAATTAATTAGTGGGTGTATATATCATTAAGTTGATTAAATGACATGCTTATTGCTTTTGTTCAAAGAAAACTAATGGCACTTGATGAATCTTACAACTGCAAGCTTAATTTGAAACATGTAGCACACCTTATATTAAATGCATACATCCTTTCGAAATGGATACATAACTAATTAATATTAATTTAAAGTTATATCTTTCCTAAATGACAGGAACAACGGCCTATATATTTGGCACACGAATCCTATCCTCATACCAAACCACAAGGACGACTTTCTCTCTTTCACACACTTTTTAACAAACAAAATCTAGCTAGCTAAAATCTATTGATCAAGATTCACTCAAGATGATAATGATGATGATTATGATAGCGGGTTTCGTGGATTCTATAAGGACACCAATCCAAGCTTGGTTAGACAAGGTACTATATAGTGACGACCACCAAAAGACCACGTCCAACATAATGGTCAAGGAAGTTCGTATTGATAGCCCTCGAGTGGACTGCATCGTTTGCTTATCGGACGTGGCGCTAGGAGAGAAATACGCGATGTTAGAAAGGTGTAAACATAGTTTTCATGTTGAGTGTGTAGAAGCATGGTTAAAAGACCATCCAAACTGCCCACTTTGTAGAACACCTATTTCTGGTGACGATCAAGACACCCACAAACACACGGTTTACTTAAAGAAGCTGTATGAGATCACGAGCTCTTACAGTTTTCGTGTCATGGAGACCCTGGCTAGTTGGCTAACCAAATCGTTTAGCCATGATCTTCAGTCCACTCTTTCCGAGAGTTGCAATTACTTGTGATATCTTTCGTTGTCTAAAGCACACGAATTCACCACACATATAGTTTTGAAACATACAGGATATATATCTTAATTTTTTTTTTTTTTTGATGTTATACGGCCTGTTTTTGCATAATTAGTTGATACGATACACATGTAAAAGAAACTTTGGTTACATATATACTTTTCTTAATTTCTTATATACTGGTACTTTGCCTAATACTGTAGCTCACTTTTACGGTTTTACCAAACAATGAAGTAATACTTTTGGCGCCTAAACAACTTAAAAGTGTAAATATTATGGAATGAAGATGGTGGTTAAAAGAGAGAAATAATTCAAAAATGATAATAGAAGCAGAGCCAGGTCTTATCCCTTTGAAAAAGTGCCATTTTTGAATAGTACGTCAATAATAATATTATGGGTTTCATCAGTTAAACGTTGCTTCTTTATCTTCCACAAAATAATAACGTTGACACAAGTTTTGAAAAGGATATATATATATAAACTTTTCAGTTTTACTAGGTGACAAACTTACGCTTTCAAATTAACTACTAAGATTGACATGCTGAGAATGCGTACTCATATGTTACAAACACAAGTTCCACTAATCTTTTTATGATCCAAATATAACATAAATTTATCTATGAAAAGAATAATCATGGTCAAATTTGCCTAACAACAATAAATAGCATGATTATCCTTGAATTCAAAGGATACGTATAGTCAAATTTGCCTAAGGGCGTGCTTGATTGGGGTTAAGGGGAGTGGGGAATAGGTAAGGTTTTTAAAAGGGTCCACCTCACTCATTTTTTAGTGCTTGGTCAGAGAGTGCAAAAGGATTGATTACCCTGTAATAGGTAATGAACCATTATAGATTAAATTGAGGGGTAATGGATTGATTACACACCTCACTCATTCATTTGCATTCCTTTTCCATTTCCTTTTCCTTACTTTGAACCAAGCAGGCCCTAACAATATTATATATGACGCAAATAGAGGTCTTAGAAAAACATATATAGTTGAAGTTAGTTATGGGCATGCATCATGTGAAGATTAATTAGTGGATACATAACATTAGTCACGATAGACACCCAAAAATGTGTGGTGATTAATGTGGTCCTCTTTTGCATAAAGCAGATATTGATGCTTCTAATGGCTCATCTTAATCTCTATCAAATTTCATGTGATGAAACAATTATTAAAGCATGTTTATTTTTCTTTTTCTTGAAACGGAAAATATATTAAGAAACATAGCTAAGGAGAAAAAAAAAGGAAAAAAAGAAATACACATCAGAAGCTCTAAGCAGGAGTTGTAAAACAAAGGGTGGGAGAAGACATCTACATGCACCAGTTGTTGGTTTGTGGGAGTTGTAAACACACGTAAACGGCTAAGAGTGTGTGAGCCTATGGGGGCACACACGATAAACACGAGTTATGTGTCGAACGTATAACTTGAATACCCGATATATATATTATGCATGCAACTTTCGTTTTCTTTAAACGACCCATGTGCTATTTCATGGACTTGGGTCAGTTTGTCTAAGCTGCCATGGGCCTTGAAGCTTACAAAACGAGTGGGCAAGTGAGATGAATGGGTTGCTTGGGCTTGTTGCTTGTCGTTCAAGCCAAGACCCAAGTTAAGGTCGGTTTGGCTTTTAGCTATAAAACCAAACATATCATTCATCACATGGATGGTTGATATATATATAATATCCCTAATAGAATATCCCTATTAATCGATTGGTCATGCATTCTGGTCATGCATTCTGATATATGATATAGGGTCTTGGTCCTACGCATGCATCCTATACACAAATTTAAATAAGATTCACTGTTACAGAACTTTAAACAAATGGCTTATATCTTAGTCGATTGTTTTTTTTAGTTTCAAGTGAATAATACCTTTTAACTTGCATCTTAGATTCAAGGGTTTTAAAGGTTTATTATTAGTATAAAACTTGGTTGTGTTTCTAGCCGAATCTGACATCCAAGCAAGGGGTTTTAATTTGTTTTGTTCTTAGGGTTTTCTTGTTCGTGGTATTCAAGTTATCAAGGTGTTGATTAGGTTTTAATACGTTCTCGACTAACTTCTTTATCGAACGTATACGGTTTTCGTGTTGTGTGTGATACTCATAGAGGTGTCTAATTTAGATACTTGGGTTTCGTATTGGTTTTCTTGTCCGTTACACTTGCGTTCAAATAGCCATGAAAGGTTAGGTTTCTATTTATCCATTTATTCTATTAATTGTTTATTATTACGTGTTAACCTAATTGCGATTACTAGATCCATATCCGCTGCATACTCGTATGCGTTAATTGGTTAACGTAGTTCTAAAATCCCAACATGGCATCACGAGGCCATCTTGTTTTTGCTATTATGGGTTACTGCGTTTCTTTTTATAAACATGTTTAAAAGGCGCACAAACTAATTTAGTTATTTGTTTTATTTTTGTTTTGACAACTATATGCAATACTTGTCAATTATTAATAAAAAATAACAAGTCACACTCAAATTAAAATTAAATTATTAATTAGAATTAATTTGTTAATTGAAATTAAATTTGTTAATTAGAATTAAAAGTTAATTAGAATTAAAACTTAATTAGAATTACTTGTTAATTAGAATTAAAGGTTAATTAGAATTAAAGGTCAATTAGAATTAATTAATTGTTAATTAGAATTATATTGATAATTAGAATTACATATTGTTTATTAAATACATAAAATAGCGTAATTACTTGTTAATTGAGATTGTCATGCTTTTTATGTGTTTTCCGGCCACAAGACTCACTCAATTGCTTTTGTGATGTATGGGGTGATCTAGGTTTCGTTACTAGTGACGGTCTTATGGTTCTCCTTTTGGGGAAGACTCGTGAGAGAACTCGGAACAATATGTGTTTATATATCGATGTTTATGTTTATATGTTTGTGATTCCTTATGTGCATAAATTGTTACTTGTTTTGACACCTAATTGTATGCAATATGGAATAATACATATCGTAACCATAACGTCAATATTGGTCTTTATTTACACGCCTAAATATCATGCTCATTGTGACCTGCTATTTGATTCGTGGAAAATCGTTTTTGTAAAATAAAGTGACCTAATATACTGAAACACGTTTTCAAGAATTTAAAAACTAGACGCATAGTTTAAAAACTTGGGATGTACGGCTCACCCACTAGAACAAACTAAAAATGGGGTTTAAAGAGGTGCGCATAGTTGCACCGAAAGGATGTCTAGGTTATTGCTTCAGCGCTTACCTGGTCCTCTGCCTCCCTGTGAGTTCGATTGGAGCTACCGTGAACCATGATGATCACTACAGTGTCATCACCAAAAGTTTTTAAAATAAGTGTTATAAAGTTGTTTTGCATGCTTCTTTGTACACGGCTTTTACCACATTTATGTGCATACCTATTTATTAATTTTAAGTCTATGCCATCCAACTATGAACACGTGCATTTGGATTGACTTCTGCAAGACCTAAAGGGCCTTTCCAACTCATGGTAATTATTTCGCTTTGGTCAGACCTCTGGTTATTTTTACACGTTCATACTTGGTCGACTTATTTCGAGTTGGCTTGGTCAGACCTTGAACCCGAGGCATAAGATGAGAACTAAACATGCTTTTGACATTGTTACTTGATACTAATGCCTTAAACAGTCTCATAAATCTAAGAGTTGAATTATGCAATTAACGCTCGTAAACACCTCTTGTCATATTTTTTTACGCCCTGGCCAGACCTTTGGTAATTAAGTGGGAGTGCAAGATGTATTTTTTTCCCCTGTTCAGACACGTTCAGCGGCAGTAAGATCTTAATGGTCTAGACTTGAGAGGGGTGTCTGAATGCCTCTTGTTGCCTCATGCTGACACAAAAAATTAGTGAACAAGCAAATGTGCGGTTCAAACATGAGTTTTTTTCGTTGATCGGTAAGATTGAGAACTTTCGCCTTCATTCCGGACCAGTTGATAGGTTGATTGATTAAGAGCAAAAAACAAACACCACCTTAGTAATTAATTGGGTAGTTAATTCTTTTAAGAATATAATTATCGAAAATGCTAGAATTGAACTTTTATGTTACGATTAATTGTGTGCGAGCATAATTAAGTAAACAAAGTTGTTTTTCTTTGAAAGACAAACTTAGTCTCTTTTTCTAGTATGAAGAGTGACACTTATACCTATCTTTTCTCCTTAGTTGACAAACTAAGATATGATTACAAATTGATAAACTCATTTATGATCTTTCATTACCCTTTTGTGGTCTAGAATTAATTAAAAGATAGAATATTTTGTGTAACTGGAAACATTGTGTTTAGAGCTACCAAAATAAATAACATCCTGCACTTGTCACGATGTATGAGTTTAAACCAAGAAAGAGTAAAGAAATTACTAGGATATTCACTAGGTAATTTTCTTGGACTCTTATTTATTCCTAAAGTGCTAATTACCCTTGGGGCTATGTAGACGATAAAGGAGGAATTGCATGCTAAAGATTCAAGTTAATTGAATGTAAGAATGGCCAGTCCATTATCTACATGAGTAGAACTTCATATACTCTGTTCAATACCTAAGTACATGCTACTCGTAGGCATTTAAAGAGAATAGGAAAATATATAAAATTGCTATTTGTTTTCTACAGGAAATGTAACACTTGTAATGTTGACAAATTCAGTGGGAGCAATTGCATTTTATTACTGAAATAACATTCTTGTAATGTTGTCAATTTCAGTGGGAGCTACGGGATTTATTTCTTGTTAAGTCACCCATATCATTTCAAACTTGCTTTGAAATAATTCATCACTTTCCAAATATGAACAATCATTGGTTAAAGGAAAATTGTATTTTATTTTATTAGATAACTCGTTGCCTTCCTGATGTCGCTTCATGAAGCGTTATCTATAGAATAATAATCCACAATTCTTTAGTAAAGGTTATGGTTCTAAAACTACTTATGATATCTATGACATTATCATATTGTTTGAACAATCAATCACGTATTGTTTGTTTTCATAATATGATATTGTACATTACACAAGTGGGAGAAATCTCAAAATGTGTGCAAGGAACAACAATATTATTGGTATATCTTGACCGCAAAGTAAAGGAAACTAATAATTCTACTAGGATTTAAACACATTAGATGTTTAATGCCCTACTACATGTAAACAAGAATTCTACTAGGACTTAAACACGTAAGATGTTTGGCCCTATTACATTCTTAGAATGATTCCACTAGGACTTGAACACGCAAGATGTTTTGTGCCCTACTGATGAGTGTCTAAATACTCATCATTTTTGTACCGTTTAGAATGCCAAAAACATCTTAAAACACTCAGAAATGCATCAAAATGATAAAAATATCACAAATAAGTGTTTTATGTGTTTTAAATGCAAAAATACCAAAATCAGATGAAAAACGTACCAAGTTTGCATAATTGGTAGTTTTAGTCCCCCAAGTTTCAAAAGTTGTCAAAAACAGTCCCTGGTAATTCAAAATAAAGAAAAATGTTATTTAAAGTCCCTAGGGATTCATGAGTTGTCAAATTTGATCTTTGAAATTTAAAATTGCAAAATGACAACTTTGGTCCCTCAACTTTGAAAAAATGTCAAAAATAGTCCTCGGATATTTAAAAATGGAAAATAATCAAATGTGGTCCTTGTACTATTCATATTTGGCAGGATTGGTCCTTGTGTTAACTTTGGAAAATTGGCAGGTTTAACCTCTCAGAAATCAGAAAATTGCATAAATGGTCCTTGTGTTATTAAGCTACCAAACGGACCCTTTTGTATTATTAACCCAGCCAAAAACCAAAAGAACCCCCTGTTAATAAACACAGCCCCCCCCATTTTGAACCCCCAAGTTATTAATATCACTCGGTCAAACTAAGTCAAGCCAGCGCCAAAAACGGAAACCTGTACATCCTCCTCACTGAACACTGCACCAAAAACAGAGTGGTTTCCTCCATTTGCCTGGTTTCCACCTTTCCACCTCACCTCTACACCTGTTTACCCACTCCCTAACACCTCCACAAAGTCCAAGAATTCTTAATTGAGAATACCTGCTTATGATATTTTGGCGCCAAAATTCCACATGGACGATTATGATGAATTCAATGCATCCAATGGCTGGAAATAAGTGGGAAATGATCAGAGGTCGACAAGAGACTGAAAGAGATCATTATAAACAAGAGAGGAAGCAATGTGAAGAGTAACTAGTGTAATTTTTAATTTCTTTAGTCGTTTTAATTAACTTAAGCTTTCCAGTGTATTTCTTAGCTTTCAAGTACTGTTTTTCTCAAGTTCAGTGTATTGTGAATCTTTTTCAATAATCAATTTCAGTGTTCAAGTTTCAAATTCGGTTTATGCAATTTTCATTTCAAAAATCTCAATATGTGTTAATGTTGTTGTTAGTTGTTGTTTTGGACTTATAAGCTAACATAAGCTCCTCAGAAAGCTTATTAAAGCTTTTAGTAACCTTAAAATTCAGTTTAGTTTCAAAAAGAAAAAAAAAAATACCAAAAATACCAAAAAAAAATTAGTTAAAAATAAAAAAATCCATGGAGATGGTTACCACAGCTGGAGCAGGGTAAATCTTGGATTGCCTTGGGTTTAGAGGCTTAGTGGTAAGCCTATAGGAGTGATCATTTGTTCTCAGTTCTCAGTTTGTGCATAAACACAACTTGTAAGCCATTTCTTCAAAATTTGCAATTTTAAGTATAAGTGTTATAATCTTGTTAATTTTAGCTTAAATCTGTCTAAATATAGTTAATATCAGTTAATCAATAGGTTACTTGGTTTTAAAATTTGTTTTAGTGTGTAAAGCTTCAAAACAGTCTAGTATAGGTTTGTTTGGTTTTTTGTATAAAAGCGTGTTAGAAGGTATTCTAGTCTTTGTTCTTGTTTGATGCATGTCTCATTAGGTCATATTAGCTCATATAGACAATAAAACCGATTCTTGTTTAATAAATAGTCAAAATACCCTTTAATCTCGCACCATTAGTTAACTGTTAGGATTTAGTTTATTAAAATCACCACAGTCGCTTAAAACTTGTTAACCTAGCTTAATTTGATCTTATTATAGCTTAATATATCATAATCAGTAAGTAGTATTGATTTAAAGTTCATATAAGTCAACTATTAGTGTTATATAAAAAGTCAAAATTTCCATTTAGTCAGTTTTTAAATAAAATAGAAAATTTTATATAGGGTTTAATATTAAGTTTCAAGAATTGAGCTTTTGGAATATTATAATATACCTGCTCATCTTTATCCTAGTATTTTTTATATTTTCTAGATAGCTTATTTAATAGCTTATTTAATAGCTTATTTCTTAGCTTATTTTGAACACCTTGTCTGAAAAAGTGCCATGTGCATAGTTGAGCCTACCTTTTTCACAAGCTCATAAAAAGCTTATTAGTAAACCATAGCTTGTGTATTTTGGTTCTTTGGAAAGCTAACCTAGCTGTCTTGAAGATTCAAGCTTAATCTTTCACTTTGCAGCTTATTTGTTAGGGCTGCAAGTGACTTTTAAGTTGTCCCATTTTGTGTGAACACTCAACACTCAGTGGTTTATCAGCTTTTTCTCAAGCTTATAGCAAGCTTATTAGTGGACCCCACATTGAGAGCCTTGGATTTTTAGCTCACACAGTTCATCTTGACACCTCGGTTTTAATTTTGAGCTTTTCAGCTTATTTAATAAGCTAAAATTGCTTGTTAAGATGGCTGCAGGCCTGTTTGGTTAGTAGACTTAGGATTAGTGCTTATTAGCTTATTTATAGCTTATCAGTGTATTCCTTTGTGCCTTTTAGCTTAATTTAAGTTCATTTAGCTTGTTTGTAGCTTATTGTACTTTTGTTTCAAACTGTGAAGCTTGTTTGAGCTTGAAAACATCAATATAAGCTCATAAGCTCACTGTTAAGCTTTTATAGTTTCAAACTGCTTATTTTTAAGTTGTAAAATTTTTTTTTTCATTAAAGTTGCTTAATTTCAGTAGTATAATAGTTTTCAAAAAGAAAAATCACAAAAACATCATTTTAAAAATAGTGATAGCGTTTATTTAATAGAAATTAGCTTTTTAATTTTTCTTTTCAGCTTATTATTAAGCACTTTCAGTTTTTATAATTTTTTTAGCTTTCTGTCATCTTAGGACATTTATAGAAAAAGTTTTAGAATTTTCCTAACTTGTTTAGTATTTATTAGAATTAAAAATAGTTAAAAGTATTAAATAATTAATAATAAATAAATAAAAAGCATAATTTTTTTTTTCAGCTTTAAAATTAGTTTTCTAATATTCTAGATTTTTCTAAGTTAAAATTTCATTTTTCCAGGTTAATTTTATATTTTCTTGAATTTAAGTGTATTTTAAATAATAAATAAATAGTAATTAATTAATAATAAATAGATAAAAAGTGTAAAAAATATATTTTTAGTTTTAAAATAAGTTTTATAATATTTTAGATTTTTCTAAATCATAATTTCATTTTTCTAGCTTTATTTCATATTTTATTATATTTTAGAGTATTATTAAATAGTTTAAAATAGTTTTTAATTATTAATAATTAAATAAATAGTTATAAAAATAATTTTAATTCTCTAATAATTTTCTTTTATTATTAGGATTGTAAAAATATCATTTTCATATTTGTAGGTCTTTTATTTCTTAAAATTCGTTTTATTTTATGCGTTACGTAATTTAATAAACGTCGTGTTAAGTTTATTTAATCGATTGTTGTGCTTTTATAATTCGTATCCAAATACATTCCAATCAATCAGTAGTGTAATTATCATTCAAAATTCTTACTGATCATTATCCTTAGTGATCATTCGACATCTGAACGTTTTAAACACCATTCAGTCTCCGTGGGACTTAACGACTCGGGAATCCACTATATTCCAAGGGAAATTGCATTGGTTTTAGACTGTTTTAATTTTATTATGGTTGACCATTCACAAGTGGTTGACTTGTGTGATAAACTTGATTTGCCATCAATCACCTACTACATTCAAATGTCATGATATAGTGTAAAAATACTTCACCTTTTGACTACATGTTTTAGTTAACATAATTATGGTTATATGATAATGATCATAATTCTGAAGTATAAAATTAACTTGAAATTACTATTGAACTCAAGAGTTTACGTTCATGAATACTTTTATTAGTTTAATTATGCTTACAAGTTAAGACATAATTATAAAATCCTTGAATTACTCAATGACTTAAAACATAAAGTATAGCTAAAGTAAAATTGTTATGTCTTCTAGTTAACACCTAAACAAGAGGCCTTTGAATTATTCAAATACCTATAATGTATT
>OU343220.1:327872212-327969410 GCA_910596185.1 Chrysanthemum makinoi | reverse complement strand
TTTTAATCAACATCCATCAAGGATCACTATGAGGGAACCCACTTGGTTTGCAAAGATGTTTGAAACTTTAAGCGGCCAACAATCAATTCATGAGGTCGATCACTTGATAGACCTCCAATGCTCATTCCCAGAAACTACGATCAATGGGTGATAAGGTTCTTTAGGTTTTGTGATCTAAAGAAGCCACATGGAAAGTTCTTAAAGAAGGTTATCTTGAAAGGTCCATTTGAGATGCCTACTGTCATTGTACCCGGAGATCCAAATGCCATTCCACCAAGAGATGAACAAACGAACATTGCATCAAGCAGTGTAACTTGAATCCTCAATAACTTCTACACTATGAAGCAGATGAGCTTGCAATGGAATATATCCTCCTAGGATTACCAAACTAATTCTTCAGAGTGTTGATGCTCAAAAGACCGCAAAGAAATGGGATCATATCTTCTTATGGAAGGATCAGACTCAATCGGGAAGATTTGGAATCCAAAATTTACTTGGCTTATGAACACTTCATGATTGAACTCGGAGAGACACTCGAGTCATATCATCACCGATTTTCTGACATCATCAATGATTTGGATAAACACAACATCATCATGCCAAGAATTGCAATGAATACTAAGTTCCTAAGTAGTCTTGGTCCTGAATGGGAGAAGTATGTCATTTTTCCCGCCAATAAAAACATGCATCAATCTACCACGATTGTTGTAATGCATTACTTGAAGCCTCATGAAAAGGAAGTTGATAGGAAAGGATTCTCCGTGCTCAAATTTCCTCCAACACATCCGAAAATCAACAACTTGCCTTATATGCTCAAAATGTTATTCTCCTCAACCAAACAACTCAACCAATCTGCACAATCACAACATGATCCTTCACAACCTCCATCTCAACAAACTCAATTGGTTCCATACAACAACAACAATGCCTGCCGGCTAATGAGGAATTCGATCCGCTCAAGCATTGCAACAAGTATTTGCTATGATTGCTAATGCCTTTAGCCGTTATACCAACAAATCCAACAACCGTATTCGCTCCTCATCTAATACAAGGAATCAAGTTGTTGTAAACAATGGACGAGTTGAAGTTCGTAATCGGTTATGGTCACGCCGATGGGCGGTGGTCAAGGGTTTAATGTGTGGGTAGGAATAACAATCGAGCTCCGTGGTGGAACAGGAAATGCTCGAATGGGTTGAATGGTCTTATGCTACAACCGCAATGAGAAGGGACGCCTAGCTAATGCATGCCCAAAGCCAAGGACTAGGGGCAGTGCTTATTTCAAAGAGGCTCTTCTTTGGCTCTTAAGGATGAAGCGGTGGAACTCTCACGCACAAAGAACGAGTTTTATGGCAAATGCGACTTGATGATGATATGGAGGACTTGCAGCCAATGCAATGTTATGTTGATGGCTAATATGCATGAGTTACACATGAGTGACACAGCCCGCAGTATGACACCGATGGCTTGTCTCGTGTACCCGAACAAACCATATTCATCTCTCGATCTATATCTCCGCCAACATCCTGATCCGCAGACTCGGAATGTTCAAAATGAGCCATCCACATCTCATTCCGACGATTTTCAACTAGACCCGTAGTTATATTTGACGATCAAGATGACCAACCGGTTCCCTTGATAATCAAATTGACTCCGTGGTTATACTTGAGGATCTCAGTAATGATCATGTTGAGACTCACGTTGAACACGCAGAACTTTTGCCTCATCCGATTTTGCTCGCTTAATACAAGACCAACAAACACCATAGTGGAAAAATGTCATGCCATTAATCAGGACTTGAAATGCAAAATGCACTGTTAACCAAGGATTTTGAATGTTTACAAAAGCAACTCAACTTTTTCAAAACTCAAGAAAAACGGGAAAACGGTTTTGAAGCAACCTTTGCCAAATCTTATCAAAACGAAAATATTTAGAGAAGACGTATTTGATCTAGCCGCTTCGGAGAATGCTTTGTTGTCCGAAATAGAACAACTGAAACATGAACATAAAAAGCAAATTAACGCCTCACCTTGGAAAATCAAAAAGCTAAGGCTGAGCTGTTAACTTGTCAAAAACAGCTTCTCTCGCATACAAAAAGCATTAAATGAAACGAATAGATGATCATCTTGAAGAAATCATCGGCTTGCAAAACAAACTTAAAGAGTTTAAAACTGTTGTTTACAAACATGGCGAGTCGGTCACAACCATTGAAAAGTTTACTTTAAAACCCAATCCAAATGGATATGGACCGAATCTTGCCGACACAAACCTAAGCTTTCAACAAAGCATTCAAACCAAATCCCGAAGTTTCCAAAGTGTAATATAAAGTTGATAATTCGGTTATGAATGTTGTTGAATATCATCGTCAAGAGGAATTAGATGTAGAAGACGAGAGTCGATCAAAATTAGAAAAGTTGTTTACAACAAACCTTTTAACTATTCAAAAGCGGTCACTTTCGCCACACCAACGGATTCTTCTAACACACCAAGGGTTATCATCAAAACACCTGAGTCTTCTAATGTTAATCCCCAAACAGATTATGCACAAATTTATGGTCCTTTACCTTCCATCAGTGAAGTAAATTCAAAACCAAAATCGAAAAATTTAGATATTTTGACATTTCATGGTCGACCTCAAAATTTTACAACATGAGATAGAATATCAAATCAAAATTGATCATTTTCAACCTCAGCGCCGAGAACAAAGAGACCTTTTTCAGAAAAATCTTTTACCTAATGTTAAAAATTTGAAAAATTGTGCATTAGCCCGGGAAAAGGATTTTCATAAGGAACTTGGAGTGATGAAGGTCGCTTTGAAAAACGAAACATCTATTTCTAATACTAAACGAAAAAGAAAAACGTTGAGAAAAGATGTTGATCGACTCTTGGAAGATGTCATCCGTGGCGATGTCCATAATGTTGTGTTATTGAATTTTGTCATATGCATTTGATCATACCTCTCGCCGATAATCGTTGAATCCGTGGATAAATGTTGAGAACACTGATAATGTGCTTCGGATCGAGTCCTTAAAAGTTGAAAACAAACGATTGTCAAACGAACTTTCAAATGCAATACGCCGCCTTAATTGTGTCAAAAAGATATTCACGACAACAACTTGCTTTTCAACACAAAATCGCTTCAGCTACAAGTGGACAAATCTTCTCGATCCAAAAATTGAGCAACCGGATGATCAAACGGTTCTTTTAAGTGTCAAAATTCAAAATATGAACAAGAACTTGTAAAAGTTAAAAAGGAATATGGTGTCATATTTGATTTACTCAAAAAGACTCGTGATGAAGCATCAAATGAACTTGATCATTATATTGCACACACTAAAGAAGTTATGCATTTTGTCGAAATATTCGGCCCAAAATCAAGATCCGATTCACACTATCATCAAGTTAAGAGGAATGTTAGGAAAGTATGAACAACTTCCCACCGCGGATTAAGAGAATAGCCCCGAAGAACACTAGTAATCATGAACCTAGAATCCCTACTGCCAAATCACAAGTTGCTAACGTGCTTCCTTCTCCCATCAAATGAATAGTTTGCCTTTTCCAAACGTCCGCACTTCATGTTCCTAAGAGCACTACATCGAAGAATAGGAAGTTACAAGTACTCTAAGAAAAGATCAAACAGGAATGCTAAAGTAGAAGAACACCCTAGGACTATGAATAAGACTCACGCTGCTTCCACTATAGATATTAAGGCCCGCAAATGTAATAGAAATAGTGATGTAAATCTAATGCTAAACCTTTAAGTACTTTTGATATTCAGTCCGATGCACCTTGTGTTATTTGTCGTAAAAGTATGAATTCTCATTGTCATGATAAATGTGTTGCTAAAGCTATCATCTCTCGCTTAAGGAATCCTAAGAACCGGAATACCTCTAGGCCCACTAATCTTTCTAAGTCCGTGCTTGGTAGACCGCCTTCTTTAGATTCTAAGAAACGCTTTGTCTCCCAGTAGCTCCGCCACCTCCTAGGAATGTAATAACACCTAGTGCATTCACTAAGACTAAAGCAAATACTAGTTGGAGATGGCGAAATGGATATAACACACTAGGATTTAAATGGATACCTAAAGCTATTGATATACTACTATGATCATCTCTGAACCCTCTAACATTTCGGTTCCACATCTACTTCTATTCCATCCGTGTCGCCTCAGGTGTAATGCAGTGATACGTATCATTCTCGATTGTTGATAGCGGATGTTCCATAATATGACAGCAACCTTAAATCGTTATCAAACTTTATTGCAAAGTTCATTGGCACCGCCGATGGGAATGATCACTTCGCAGCCTATCATGGGCTACGAGACTATGTCAATGGGAACATCGAATTAGCAGGTTTACATGTGGAAGGCCTCCTAACACAATCTCAAGAGGTCACTTGATGGAGATTTGGAGGTTGCTTTCGGGAGAAAACTTGTTTCATTCGCGGATCTACAAGGAAACGACCTTATGTCCGCTCAAGGCAATCCAAGTTTACACTATCTCTATACAAAACATGGTTGCTTCATCTCCCATCTGCTTACTTTCAAAGGCAACATCAACAAAATCCCGCTATGGCACCGACGTCTCTCACATCTAAACTTTCAAACCATCACCAACCTTGCTCGACACAAACTAGTTGAAGGACTCCCACGGTTTCGTTATTCTAAAGATCACCTTTGCTCACCTTGTGAACAAGGCAAAAGCACTCGTGCTCATTTTCCTTCAAAGGTGGAACACGCCTCAAAGATGTGCTTCATCTTCTTCACATGGATTTGTGTGGCCCGATGCGTGCAAACGATCAATGGCAAACGCTACATCTTAGTAATTGTTGATGACTATTCACGCTGGACTTGGGTCTACTTTCTTCAAGCAAAGACCAAGCTCCACAGATGATCGTCACCTTTCTCACGAAAATACAAGTTCACTACGAAACACCGCTCGACAAATCGTAATGCATGAGGCACTCAATTTGTTAACCAAACTCTTCGTGAATTTATGAGAAAGTGGGAATTCAAAGATCGACATCTATTGCACGCATAATGTAACAAAACGGAGTTGTTGAAAGATCTAAACCAACGCTAGTGGAAGCCGCAAGAACAATGTTAATCAATGCTAAACTTCCAGATTACTTATGGGCGTAAGCTGTATATATGCTATACTCAAAACCGTTCTATGATTACAAAACGCCACAACAAAACACCTTTGAGCTTGTCCACAACAGAAAACCGAATCTCAAACACTTTCATGTATTTGGATCTCTTTGCTATCCGAATAATGATCGTGATGACTTTGGAAAGCTCAAAGCCAAAGTACACATTGAGTCTTTATAGGATATTGTGATAATTCTAAAGGTTTCGAATCGGAATCGCCGAACAAAGGAGGTTATGGAAACGATTCATGCTCATTTTGATGAACTTACGGAAATGGCTTCGAGTATAATACTTGGAACCCGTCACAACCGAAACTTCCCCAAACCCCATCATCACTGAAACAAAGCCCCTTACTCACAACAAATGGAAAGGTTATTTGCTCCGCCGCTCACATCGATATTGATGAATGCTCCTGTGTATCCATTGCTCACCGCCAACCCGATAATACTCTTATACCACATACACCGCTACAACAACTACGGTTGAAGAAGCACCACCAGCTGACTCCAACACAACAGTTGAACAAACCGCTTCCAACAATGATGAACCGGCCGATGATGTTCTAAATGAAGTACCCCCACCAGATTTTGATCCAAATGCTTCTTTAACCCGCTTGCTAATGAGATCGCCGCACCTGATGTCGCAGAATCTTCAACAAGCCATTTGAATCCTCAAAATCTGCACAATGTATACCAACATCAACCCTCCACACATAGATGGACAAAAGACCATCCTCCGACAAATATTATTGGCAACCCAATCAACCGGCCGTTACAAGACAACGCCTTCACACGCATGGTGAACATTGCATTTATGCACTCACCGCTTCGCCAATCTGAACCTAAAACATCAAAGACGAATGACAAAAGACAACCGATTGAATCCATGCAAGAAGAACTCAACCAATTCAAACGCCTTGAAGTATGGGAACCGGGTTGAAAGACCAACAGGTCTACGCCATTGGTCTCAAATGGATTTGGAAACAAATTGATGTCAAGGAAATGTTATCGTAAATAAGTCACGCCCGGTGGCTAAGGGTTATCGCTGTGAAGAGGGTATTGACTTTGAAGAATATTTTGCCCGCTGTTCTCGCCTTGAGGTCGTTTCGGATTTTTCTCGGCATTTGCGTCATTATGAACATCACCGCCTTTCGATGGATGTCAAAATCAAGCCAATGGACAAATCAAAGAAACGATTATGTCACGTACCTTAAGGATTCATTGATCCGTGAGTTCCCTAATCATGTCTATAAACCTAAGAAAGCTCTCTATTTGTTCAAACAAGCCCCTGCATGGAGCTTTACAATTTCTTGGTGATAAACTGCGTCATGGCAATCGGGCGCTGTGATTGTACATCGATGTCCCAACCGGCGCGGTAATATGTAGCCATGTCGGGCGTTGTTGTGCTCAAGTCATTTGATGAGAAACACAACTCAAAGACTATGGTTACGATTTGATGTAATCCCGATGTATCGCGACAATCGGAGTGCCATTGCGATCTCGCAACTCGGGCCAAAGACTCAAAAATCAAAGCACATCGATCTTCATATCATTTCATCAAGGATCACGTGGAAATGTGGTACACCTTGAATTATATTTTGTGGGTACAGAATACCAATTGGCGATCTTCTCACCAAAGCCTTGCCTCCCGCTAGGTTTAATGAGTTGGTCCACCGGATTGGTATGAGGTGTTTGACTCAAGAGGAATTGGATGAACTCCTAAAACAGTCTTTAAAACCCTCAAACACCAAAATCTCTTTTGTAAATATTTTTCAAAAACAAAATACAAAAATATAAAACCCGATAAAACAACAAAAATATTCTTCTAATCTATTTTCTTCAACATGGCAAGTATATTTTTCTTCATCAACACTCTAATCTTTCAAAATTCAAGATTTTTCCCATCAAGTGTTGAGGGGAGAATACAAAACATCCTGTGTAACTTGCATGTTATCATATCCCTGTTGTTTCTTTTATCAATGGTGGTAAACTTTTCGGTCAAACCGACACTCCTGACTAAAATTTATAACCTTTCATTATTTTCTTAAGTCGAGGAGTGTCGCCAAGTTTCTTTTCTTAAAATTTTTTGGTAACCAAAATGGAAGTTAAATGGCTTTGGATGAAAAGTAAAAGGTGGAGGGACCAAAACTGCCAAAAAGTTAAAGTTATTTTAATAAAACACCCCACCTATTTCATTCACTTCACATTTATTACTCTACCTAACTAATCCTAACGCATAAAATCGCTCAAGAAATCTCGTTTTGGATCATCAATTTGTAAGTGTTTTCATGATCTTAACGTTATTACAAGCAAAGGTTTTGAATTTTATGCAAATCCAACGCCTAAAACGTTAGATATGTGTGATTTTGTGTTCTACGATAAGCCGTATGAACACACAATCATTGGTGTGTGTTTGTGGTTAAAAAGATTGTGTCAAAACGCTTTCTAACATCAATGATACATTTTTATCCTCAAATCCACCGTAAACACTAATTGATGGTTTTTGAAAATTAGGGTTTTAAGTCGATTTGGGTATTTTCAAATGTGAAGGTTTTGGTCAAAAGATTGTTGTGTGATGTTTATATCATGTTGAATTGATGATATCTGGCCCTATAACAACCCGAAACACTAATTAATTAGAATTAGAATTAGGGTTTAATGTTCTGAGTTTGGGTATTTTTGATTCACCACAATTGATGTTAAAACTTGTTATAGACTCTCAACATCTAAGACCTACCGTAAAAACTTTGGTGCATATCTTATGGCTAGAAATCATATGCGTAATTCATGAACCTTAGGGTTTTGACTTACGCAGTATGACTTTCTACGCCGCAAAATGTTAAATGCTTTCATGCCATGATCTGGTTTGAATGATATATGTGTTAAGATTGATGATATGATGATTTTATTTCGTGCTTGCTACGCATAAAACTCGTAATCAAGGTCTTTGTTACTCTACGCGATAAGGATCACCTTACGAGAAAGTTATGCGTAAGAGAAATTTTACCGAATCGTTACGCCGTAAGGTTTACAATGGGACTACTACGCGATCCTGTGAAGGATATGCGTGAACAATGACTCTACGCGATAAGGTCTACTCTTACGAGTAAGCCTTACGCGAAGGTTTTATATACGCCACGCTTTAGCTTTACGCATAAGGTCTCCCTTTTCCTACGCCAACATTTTACGCCGAAGTCGGATCCTACGCTAAGTTTACATCTACACGATAATTATCTTCGCCACGCATAAGCTACTATTCCTACGCATAAGCCTTGATCAAACCTTCATTTGAATTGTTACGCTGCGGCAAACTTGTAAATAAATGAATCATAACGTCACTAATCCAATAATGTCACTAATAAACTTAAACGTTTGATATGTTGTGAACTATAAGTGATAACATAAACTTTAAAACTTAAAGTTAACTAACTCACGAAACGCTTACCGACGCCATTGGACTATTGGACACAAGTGACTTAGGACTCAGAACAATCATTGACACTGCATATTCAATAATTAGACAATAAAACTTTTTGTTGACTAACATTATGTCTTTCGATATGTTGGTTCTTTTGGCTAATGTTATTTCAGATCACGACATGGTCGCCAAATGAATGTGGATGCAAAGAAGTTCTCACAATTGCCTATATATCTTCCCTAATGGCTATCCAAGAAAGATTGTAAAGAACAATCTCTGAGTTGACTTTGAAACCCTCACATGCTCGTAATCTTCTTGCTTGATTGTGTGGATATTCTAGAATCATCCTACCGTAACATGCTCTCACACTCGCTACAGCATCGAGATCTACATACAACAATTCCGAATTCAATGCAAAGGATCAAAGGTCAAAGTGCGTGACGTGACGCTAAATCACAAACAAGTCACCATCACACAAGCAGATCTACGGGCTGTTCTTCTAATTCCTGAAATCGAGCCAACCGACTTCTATGCCACACCTAATGAAGAGACAGCTCTGAATTCTTGATGGATACTATGATGAAGCTTCATGAATTATCACTAAGCATTCTCATGTGGAGCTTAAGAACATTCCTCAACCGTGGAGAACCCTCTACATCATCAATACCAAATCGGGTCGTCGATAGTGGCTATGAGCATCCCAAGCTCATGGAACTACAAATCTTCCGTCATTAATCAACAAAAGGACATCAAATTGAAGCATCGATATGGGAAGACATGATGTCATTTCACAAGAAACTTGGCTCAAAGATTCCCTATGTCGATATACACAAATTGTTGATCCGAGAGCACTTGACTTCATCCCGATATTCCACAGAGGCTCAATGACCCGATAATCACGATATGTTGACCGAACCTACCCTATCAAAGAATCAAGGAATCGCAACAAAGAAACGTGGTGCCGTACGCCTGATCACCTTCACAAATGAATCAAAAAGCTTGAAACATACAAAAGGTATCAAGTAGCGCGAAGAGAAGGCAAAGTTGGTCATCTCGATAAATTTCCTGAACACCTACTAGGAGAACCGTAAGAGGAAGTGCCGAAGTGCAAGCATGAGAGTCAAAGGATGTTTCCCAAGAGGAATCCTCCACTAAAGAGGACAGCCCGCCAAGGAAGTCGTTCTATTCCCCGATCTAAGCCCGAACCGCAGAAAGCTTGTGGACTAAAGCTCGAAGGTATACAATCGATGAAGAGATTTCTACTCAATCTCGCAACCGAAGAACCTCCTTCGCAGCCTAAAACCTCCAAGTCCACCAAATGACAAAGAAAAGGGAAGACTCTCTGTATTTGTGCTTATGATGAAAGCTCAAGTGATGAAGAGCAACCGGATACTTCATACAGAAGAAGTTCAAATTCCTTAGACTCCAACACGCTGCAAAAGAATTTGCAAAGAACAAATGGGTGGCCCCGAGGGTCAAGTGGTGCAGCCAACCTTCACAGGTCCCGAGCGCGTTAATCAACCCGATAAGGGATCCGGTGCCACCACTTTGGAGCAACAACAAAAGCCCGTGGAAAAAACTATTGAGTATGAATTTGAGGAACCTTTTAAAGAAAAGTCCGAGAAAGATGAGGCGATAAAGAAAAGACTGAGACGTAAAAGACTAAGAGAAAGATAAGTCTGAGATGACACTGATATGATAAGTTTCTAGATACCCTGCCGACGAGAAGAAAACCTTCAACCTCCAAAGGATCCAGAGTCTCCTCACATCGCATCATCATCAGATTCTTCTTCTCACTCTTCACCACCACCATCAAAGAAATCAACCAAATCATCATCCAAATCAGAGAAGAAGCCAACTCCATCTTGGATCTCTCAATCTAAGAATCAATCGTTAAAGCGCGTCAAACGAGTCAGAAAGAAAGATATTACTAAGAAGAAGTTGATTTTCTTGCCGAATTGCATACCGATCTTCATGATGAGCAAGACAAGATGAAAGTTGAAAGGAGTATGTACGTAAGCTTATGAAGGATGATCTTCAAGGGAGCATGGACGAGATGATAAAGGATACACTCACAAGTTCTTAATGGAGGTCATTCAAACCACAAAGGAGATGTATACCGCACAACTTTATCCAATCTCTTACATTTAGCCAAGCAAAGCCATGAAATCAACTCCATGAATTTGAGCATCAATCCAGCTTGAAACTACAATCTTCTCAGATGATGAATTGGTAAACTGTAGCGCAAATGTCAACACGCCTACAACGTTGCCTCCCATGAAGCTAAATTGTTTGAAGCATTGCCGAATACCAACTCAAGTCATCATTCAGAGAAGAGGTCAAGGCCCAAACGCTCAAGAGATGATGAAGACAAAGATCAAGATAAGGATAAGGAACCTAAACGCACAAAGAAGTCTGGTGAATCATCTTTGATTAGTACTCATGCCGCCTCCACCACAAAGGACTCCAAACAACAAAGATCTCCTCCCCGCCTTTTCTCACGAAACCTCAGATCTCCAGACACCACCCACTCAAAACCGTGATCACTTTGAGTATACAGGTGGTGACGATGAAGAATACCATGAGCCCCAACAACAACCCACCTCCCCGACAGCAAGTGAAACCGAATCCTCATCTAGGCCTAAGAAAAGAAGAAGAAGGCGCTCAAGGATGACGTCCTATCATGGCTAGATGAAGATAACACAGAGGAATTTGAATGGTTTTCTACACTTGTTAATTCCACTCCCTACCCTGAAGAAGGTCAAGATCCGTAGACGGAATCACTTGGAGCATGCTAAAATTATGCAAGAAAAGTTCAAGTAAAGAAGATGACGAAATCCGAAGTTGAAGCGAATCAAGAATGAAGCATTTCAATTAAAAGATAGCTCTAAAGTGCCATCGAGGTCAAATATCACCTTGAAAACATTGCTCGAGCTATGTCTAACAACATGGATTGGCTCAACCCGAAGCAAACATCGACTTTACGGCGGGACAACCCTCCATATTACACCGATGGTCTAAACCACTACCAACAATCGCCAACCGATCATCCTAGGATCCCATTCAGATATTTCTTCAACAAAGACTTGGAATTTCTTCTTCACGTTGGCGATGGTTCAAGGAAATACGCTACATCCTTGACACTTCCATTCCCAAAGAACGAATACTCAAACTGAATAGTTATCGAGGAAAGAGCTAATCACTTGTTCTCCAACAAAGTGGAAGCATACGACCGAGATGCAATGTACGGGATTCATCATTGGCCGGAACGCCAAGAATCTACTACGTAAGCCGCCAGTTCGTAAGTCTCAACATGCGGTGTTCAGTACTAAAAATATCGTTGCCATCAAACACGTTGATCTTTCGTCCAAATGGGACTACACGTATCTCAAGAATATTGTGGTCAAAAGACAAGATCAAAGGGATTATGCATTCTCGAATGACTTTGAGAATTTGTCTATCAACGACATCAAGACATGTACCTTGCCAAAGTACAGGGTCGATGAGACAATTCTCCACCGAAGTACAACGTGAATTCATCAAGTCATTGCTCATCTTCATCAGACGCATAGTTATCAAAGAACATGTAGAAGATCTCCAGTTGGCAGTAGAATCTTATCAGACCCGTGTCAACTTACTCCACTGCGGCTTGATCTTCCCGACATCAACCACTTTCACAATTTACACTCATCAGCACACCATTACGGCGTCATTTACATGAGTGAACTTCAAAGAAATTTGCTTGATGGCGTGCAGAGATCTACACAAATTTAGAGATCACACTTTGAAGTTGGTTAGGGACGGATTGGCTTATCGGTTGAAGGATATACATCAGAAGATTGGGTCTCCTAGCGATGGAATTCTCAGGATCGAAGGGGCGTGAAGAGGATCATCACCATGATTGATGAACGGTTGTATAGAAGGGATCAGTTCAGAAGATTGGAAAGCTATGTTGGTGGTCGACCCAGAGAAACATCATCGGCTTTCACGCCCGTTCACATTCTGGCGACATCTCTGGACTACCTGGTATCCCTTGAACTGCTTCTTTCATTATAAATTTGGATGTATAATCTATTATGTCAATGGCTTGTGCACATATTACAGTGTACAACCCGTACTTGTAAATAAAGACCCTGTAGTACGCTTCGAGTGCCACAATCCTTATATAAGGAGCGAAAGCTGCTTACTTTTGAGTAAAACCTATCAAACCTTTCACTTTTCAAGGTTTTGCTCAAAAGAACAAGTACTTTCCTTATGATTTTCAAAACCTCAACCGTTTATATCACTTGTTGAGGGGAGTACTTGACTTAAAACTTTGTTCACAAATTGTTTCACATGGTCATTCTTCCCGCAACACTCGAAATGGTCATATTTATTCTCACTTTTTTCAAAAATAACATTTTATATACCATTTTGAGGGGAGAAAATACGTGATAAGAAATATGTTGTGTTTTGCTATATGAACTCTCGGGTAAAAAGACTTTAACCTAAGAATTGACGATCTGATTAAGCGCAAAGCAGTAATAACTTCGTAAGGACTTGTCAGGGCCGTGAGTAATAATTTCAAGCTAGCTAGAGGTCAGCTAGTGGATGTCTCAAGGGGAATGCGCTCGGAAACATGCGACGACTAACGTTAGTAGACATGAAACTTCAGGCGGTAGACATGAAGCTTTGGACGGGTTTGGCAACCTTTCGCCGGGTTGGCCACCCTTCAAGATAGTTATTGGAGAGAGTAGTTGTCACCTAAAGGCGATAATGCAACTCTTTAACTATGCTACGTAAACCGTGTTCAGCGGGGAATGGGGAAATGTTCTCTGAGTCGATCAATTCATCAAAAGTGCGTGCTCTTTCCTCACGTGGTCGCCGGATTTTCCGTCAAAACTCTAACTAAAGCACATGTGGAGGGGAAGTATTTCTGCTAAAAAAGATAAAACTCTCACGATGGTTCAAACATGTTTTTCACTTACAAACCCTTTGAAGATTTTTCGTCAAAAATGGTTTTATGGCAACATAGGTTAGTCATGGAGTTATAAGGTGACTAAGTTTAGGAATAACTGTCCTATGATCCGCCAGAGCCGGAGGGATCTACCCAAGGACACTACCAATAGTTAGAATTTAGAAGTCCTTAGAATGAGAATCGGAGAAAGAAGGAGTTGGAATTAAAAGAAATGAAAAGAAAAGGCGAAAAGAAATAGCCCTCAGATTATTCAACTTAGAGGCGGACCCACGGGTTCAATTCATATGCTACTGTTTTGTCACTAGATGACACCGGTATTGAAGAATTAAAAGTAGTCATGGACCCAGTGACGCATGCACTAAACCTTCTTAGCCACTCAAGTTTCTCTCAACAGAAGCTTGTTTCATCCTCACAGGGAACCCTACGTAAACTATCGGTTTTCTCTTAGAGATTGCTGATATTGAAGAAGGAGACCCTCTCCCTAGTCTCCGCTCAGGAAAACCAAAACGCACTATTGAGTCTAGAGCCACGAGATTCATCAAAAGATCTCTTAGGTTCACTTGACATTTCATCACTTGATATTCAACAATAAGAATTTCAGTGGTACATTATCGAGTCCTTAACAGATCTTAGCAATCTGTCGAGAACATTTATGAGAGGTTCACATTTGTGATCCTCAGTGATTGAATGGAAACTCACGCGGGGGTCGACATCAACAGCCGACAGCAGGTCCGCTTCGGTAACTCCCCGTGGATTGCGCTCAGTGGTCTCAAGCGTCTAAGTCGTGAGGTGATGCTTCGGTGTACCTCATGCGACTCATCTAGATCGTAGGTGTACTTCGGTACATACGTGTTATCTCACTTGTGGGACTCGATTCAGGACGGCCTTTGTAAGAAATTAGAGTTGTGTTTTCACACTATGCTGCAACACTCTCAGAGTTCAAACTTGTAAGTGCCGGAATCGCTTATTACTAACCGGTTTTAATGTTTACTTCTTATGGAACTCTGAAGCGGAATGATCGTCGCAGATTCTCACTGTTCACACCAACAACATCATCAAAGAAGTTATATCTTAAAGCAACACAAAAGTCAGAATGATTCTTCGTCAATCAAAGAATCTACAAAGTTAAAGACTTAAAGAACTTCATCAGTACCGTAATCCAACGTTTAAGAGTGTGTGAGCATGTTGGAGAAAGATGTGGAGACACTGAAGCAGCGAAGCAGACCTGAGGCAGACTTGATGCAGATAACAACATACTATCACTTTCATCACAAAGAACGATGATCAAAGAACAAAGTTAAAGATGACGTCAAAGCATAACTGTTCAAAGAAACTATCTCTCTACACTGGGGAGATGGTTCGAATCAAGGCAATTCTTCTCACAAGAAAAGAATGTCAGAAGGCGTCAAAGCTACTATATACATCAGCGCCTTCCACGCCGTTTTTCATCACCACACTTGAGGGGAGATTGTTGGAATCACTCCTAAACCTTATTCAAGTGTTAGTTACACATATGTAATAGTTAGCTAATTATGGCCTTTATGTTTGTTATTAGCCTTACTTATGTAGAGGCCCATGAGCTTATGCCCATGTCCAATAAGGAAAGGATGGGAACTAGGAGTGTTGCCCTAGCTTCCCTCCTATAAATACTCTTGTAAACCTTCATTTGAAGGTTGGTTGTTCAATTCACTCTATTTCACATACTCTACGCCTAACCCTTCTTAGTTTTATACGTGTATGTGTGTGTGAGTTGTTCATCCGCCTCTATCTCCTCTCTATCTCTTTCTAGTAAGCTTGTGTTGTAAATCTAGTGACCTAACAGAAATACTTTCCACACAAGATTCAAATGGGTATAAAAGCTCCAACTCTCCAATAACATGATCCCTTTCAGCCACACGTGCCCTGATTTCTTGAGCCTTCTTCATAAACTCTGCTTCATCCACCATGACAACACTCACATCCCTTCAAAAATGAACTATCATCATATCTCTAACAAAACTAGATCCTGCAACACCAGCAAGTTCTTCACAGAATGGCATAGGTGTAGTCATCCTTTTTTCAGTTTTGTTTTGTATGTTTTTATTCCCCCCCCCCCCCCTTTGATTGCTATGTGGTGGGTTTTAAGCGAAGGTTTAGGTTTAAGTTATAAATAATTAGTGTTAGTGTTGTGAGCCGTGTACCAACTGATGCATCCGTGAGTTGACAGCCACCCTAGCATTTTTGCGTACCACAAGAAGTAGCATTAAATTACCAACCTTTCACATACAAGCCTTTTCATTTTCCCCCTTTTTTTATTATTAAATATACCGCAATTTACTACTATTAAGATTAAAAACGAAACCACGTCAAACAAATTGCGTGTATATATATATGAAACCAGGAGGACAAAAAAAATAAGAAATTACAAAAAATAAATTACAAATAATAATAAAATAAAATAAGATAAAACTGGAACGTAAGTGCGGATTTACCTTCATTTATTATGGACACTTATTCATATTCTATGCTTACTTACTTGCAATATGTAACTTTTTATTGTTTTTTTTAATTTTATTTTTTTATTTCTTTTCTTTTTTCTTGCACTTTGCAGGTTTGACTTTTTTTGGGGCATAACAATACAAGAATAAGGAACTTGGCATAAGTTTAATCCAAACATTCACAAATTAAAAAATAATTCGCTAGGTATATTGTACGTTTGATTTACCCAAATGTGTATTGTATTTTATTTTTTTACCCAAATAAATTTGTCAAGTTTTGTAACTAGTTGGCGTTTACATGAATCCACGTATGACTAATAAAAAAACACTGAATGCAAATTATATCCACTCAATCCCCACCCCTTTTTGCATACATCACAACTGTACTAAAAGTACTATTGTAGTTTCCATGAGTACACTATTTAGTTGCCCAAAGTACCATTTGCTAGCTATGCACTAGCAAAGTCGTCATAAAAAATATTTGAAAAAAATAAAAAGATGTAAATTAAATAAATACAGTGAAACCCTAGCCCCTTGTTGCATACATCACCACTTGGCTAAAAGTACTACTACGTAAACTAGTTGCCATGAGTACAGTATTTAGTTGCCCAAAGTACCATTTGCTAGGTATGCACTAGCAAACTAGTCATAAAAATAGTTTAAAAAAATAGAAAGATGTAAATTAAATCCAGTCAAACCCCAGCCCCTTGTTGCATACACACCACCACTTGACTAAAAGTACTACTATTTAAACTAGTTGCCATGTGTACACAATTTAGTTGCCCAAAGTATAGTTGCCATGAGCACACAATTTAGGTGCCCAAAGTACCATTTCCTAGCTATGCACTAGCAAACTCGTCATAAAAAATATTTGAAAAAATAGGAAGATACTATAAAAAAAAAGAAATTGTGGGTTGGTACTTATTTGGTGTGATCCACTTGTCCATTGGAAATAGACAATTGTCATAACTAGTTTGTCAGAAATTTCGTGTCTATATATGGCGCTATGTAAGAAAACACAGTTTTTGGTATCTCTATTAGTGATAGTATTAGAAAAGCAAACATAACGATGTCTGCTGGCATGGTTTTATGTGATGAATTACAATGTTTGGTGGCTCAAAGTTGTTAAAAGATATTACGATCGCTACTACTCTACAGAGGTTATGGAAGTTGCTTTACGTGACGAAGCGATCATAGGAGGAATGCTGTTGAAATTATGGGTCGTGTCAACCGTAGACAACAAATGATAGTGGAAGAGGAGCTTTTATGCGGTTCGGATTGTTGGTTGCCAACTATTAATCACCTTTTAAGGATGCAAAATGAGTTCTGGTGAGAGTTCCAAACTTTTGTATTCTTGGTTTAGAAACATGACGTGTTAAAGAGCTGAATGGTTTAATTGAAAAGTTGGAGTCAATGGAGGTTTGATGTGCTTTGTATTAATTACATGGAAGCTGCTGCCTTTTGTTTATTAGGGGATCGTTGTTACATTTTGGAGTCACTTATCTCATCTTTGTATAATCTGTGTATGTCATGTTAACCTATGGATGTGATCCCTTTTATGTTACTAGTATATATTTGTTTGCGTAGTTATTCAACTGTGTGCGAGATAGTAAGTCACTTTACAAAATAAAAAATTTTACTAATAAAGTAGTAATATGAAGATGAAATTTTATTTAGGTAAAAAAAAAGTCATAGTGTGGGTGGGTAACTTGTTTGGGGAATGCAAGCCAATGAGATTATGAGACGATTAATAATGGTAGTTACATGCTTATTTATGTGTTAGCATAATAACCCTTATAATATCATTAAAAAAATTAAATAAATACAAAAAAAAAAAAAAAAAAAAAAAAAACTTAATTTTAACAGCACAGTTGGGGATATATGCACCAAAAAACTAGTAACAACTGCTACAAGTGTTAAAAAAGTAAGTTTTTAGTACAAATTAATTTGGATTGAATTGGGGATACAAACTCGATTAAGAGTTACAACTGCTGCCGCAAAAGGAGGCTAAAGGTTTTGAACAAATTCTTAAGTCTGTGCAAACGTAAATCCCCAACCACTGCTAACGTCGATCTAACCACTGCTAACGGCGTTGTACCCACTCCTAGTGTCGCAAAAACCACCACTAGTTTCCTCGCAAAAAGCAAATTTGTTTGTGTTTACGTAATCATTTATATTCAATACAAAAGGAGAGAAATCTGCATGTGCAGATTCACGTTCCTTCCCAAGTAAATTTTTGTCAAATATAGCAGCAACAGTGTAGGAGCCTAGGCACGTGCCTACCCACAAAGCGGTTAATGAAATTAATGATACCGTGCGCGAACAGTAAAATCCTTGTTATAAATACGCGAGGTAAAACAAAGGGAAAGTCCAGAAAAAGCAAAAAAGGAACCATTCCTTCACCTACAAAAATATTTCCACCTACAATTCAGGCAACCCATAATTTTAAAAAACCAAAGAGAATTGAAGATGTTATTGAAAAAAGATACCGATGGTACACGGTAGTAACAAAAGAAACATACTGACGTCAACAACAACTCGTTGCCCTACCGCACTGCGGCGTTTCCAAACAGCCCATACATAGCCTAAACCTTTACCCCACAAAAAAGCGCAAAGCTGATGCTGCGACAAGCTGAAACATGTTCTAAAATGACTACTAATACCGTTAGTGGTTCTAAAATGACGACTAATAACCCATCTCTGCGAACATCCACACACACACCTTCACCCCAAAACCCATGTCCATTCAAGTTGTGGTATCTGCCAGGACCATATGCATACCAAAGGTGGGAGTTTAAACCTAGCAAACTCTCAATAGCAATATGGGATCTTGAAAGTGCAGGCATTTCCTTCGTAACCTCTGTGTTCGATAGCGGAAGAAGGAAATAAATCATGGGAATTGGGTCATGGGAGTGACAAAATATGTTCGGCAGATGGGTCCCGTAGGGAAGGGCGACAAAAGGAAGTTAGGGCACACGAAATACGTAAACCCACCCAACTAACAAGAAACTTCCCTAAGTAAGTCAAACAACTGAGGATGAAAACTATGCCTTCTTCCTCTGTTGGTGCAGCCCGGCCCCCATGTGCATATTGGATTTCACATACACATCAAACCATAACCAAATTAGGCGTACACAAGAGTTTTAGAGAGAGAAAGTTAGAGGTTTGGGAACTTTAGTGAGAGAAAAAAAATCTTATTATGAGCTCCAACTCTCTACCTTGAGAGGTAGAGAGTATTTATAGTCTTACAATAAAACGCCACACAACGGGCTGTGGATCAGGCATACAGTGGGTAAAGACCCGTCCGTCCTCCACGGTGTTACTAAACTAACTACTACTTAATATAAAATAACTACGACTACGAGCTTGCTAACGATTACATATACTTGAGGTGACCGACACTTTAATACCAGGATTTTCTAAATCCTAACAATCTCCCCCTAAGGGAGGTCACCTCAAACATATACTAAAATTACATTGAATACAAACAGATATTACATTAAAAGTTGTTCTTGCATTCTTGACCATGTTCTTTGTTCTGTAGCTCGTAGTCTTGGATTCTTCGTTATTGCATGTTTGGATATTCTGAGTGGAGGTCTTTAACTGATCCACATGATACTGAGTTTTGATCCAGCTTTGAGATCATCAGCCACATTAAATCTCAGACGTTTCCATTGTGGTGTTGGTATTAGGTGATGTTGTGACTTTTGACCGACATGCTCCATTACGGATCATGATTTCTTCTTATCAAGTAGCGGAAGCTTTCGTTGATTCATGATATTTGCAGCACGTAGCGTAAGCATGGAGTGATAATATCAGAGTCATTGATGCACTAATCATGAATTCTTTTTGAGATGATGTGTTGAGTGAGCATGTGGCTATGGATTGACCGCTTCATTCTGATCAACTTCAAACGTAGGGCGTATCTGCATAAAACATTTAGCAATAAAGCGCACGAAAGTGTCTTTGATCACTTTCGTTGAATTGAGGTACACGGCCCACGGTTCCCCGTTGATCAGTACAAGTACTGCCTGTGATCAGGTATAATTCCGAAGAATTTCCTTGACAGAGTTTCGCAGCTGCTCTAGCTGTTCTCAAAACGGAACGTCGCAAAGAAGACAACACAGAGTGAGTGAACCAGTGAAATGAGATTCACTGATTGATGAAAAGAGATTTGAGAAACAATCGTGTATTGCTCAATAGAAATTGTTTTTTCAATACAACGAAGGTTTTAATGAAAATCAATTATCAATCATAAACACCTTTTATTTTGAGAAATAAGTACACAGTCGATGTGCTAAAGAAAAGAGTTTTTAAGCACAACGACGGTTTTTCAAAGGTATCCGTCAATCCATAACCTGAACCAGGATTGATTCAAAAGATTGAATCTCTCCATTGTTTCTGTCCAATTGTCACATGGTTGATCTATTGAATAGATCTCACATGCCACCTACCAGGAGCTTGTTTGATGTTGGCTCCAGAAGGCTTTCCATCTTCATTGTAAATATGTGTGCATATCACTCAGATGTTCTGGCAATACCACAAGGATAATGCGTAGGACTCAAGATATAATCTCTCTTTCCATATAGTGTGAAACAGAGAGTCTTCATTGAAAGTGTCCTAATGAGATTAATTGATGATCTCGAGGCTCTAGACTCAATTTTGTGCATAGTTGGATCCTATATCTGAGACTAGGGAGAGGGTCTCCTTCTTCAATATCAACAATCTCTAAGAGAAAGTCGATAGATAATGTTGGTTCCCCGTGATAATGAAACAAGTCCTTTTAAGAGGAACTTGAGTGGTTTGGGAAGTTGAAGTGCAGTGCGTCACTAGGTCCATGACGTCTTGTCTTCAATACCGATGTTACCTTGGTAACCACCAGTAGCATATGAATTGAACCCGGTATCTGCCCTAAGGTTGAATAATTGGAGGGCTATTTGTTTTCACCCTTTTCTCATTTAATTCTTTTCCATTCTTCAACCCCTTCCGTGCTTACCGAGACTTCATAACTAGCACCTTGTTGGGTTTTATTCCATACTAGCTCAGTCTCGATCGCACTCTTCCATATCTCATTTTTCTCCTTTTTTTTTCAATATACCTAAGGACTCTACACTATCTAGTGGATTGTCCCTAGGTAAATCCCTCCGGTTCTGGCGGATCATGGGAACACATTCCTAACCTTATCGTCCTTATATCACCATACATAATGTAAAGTTGGTGGTCTTCTTTTTGGAATTGTTCATCTGCCATAGGAACCAATTGAAAACCATTTGAAAATCAATGCAGATACTTATGATATATTATCAAAGCATTTTGTACCTGAATTGTTTTTGATAATTTTAGAACAAGAGCTCCCCCTCAACATGTGCATCAAGTGTATGAAATCGTTTTGCACACGGAGGCAAGAGAAAGAATTAACTTCTTTGATTACCATATTCTAAAGGATATCAACATCACTTCCCTGATCAAAACACGTAGATAAATCATATTAGGGAAGGATGAGGTTTTCATAAGCTTGCTCCCCCTCAATATGTTCCTTGCGGTTTGAAAGAGTTTTGCATATACAAGAGGGAACCTGCACATTGATCACGTTTCAAATCTTTGTGGTTTAAGATAGATGCTCCTCCTCAACATGTGCATGAAAAATTTGAAATCGTTTGGCACATGTGGGATGGAGAGCTTGTACATCCTTATAAAACCATTTACCGAATTATCAGATTAATTCAATTTAAATCACAAATTCTCCCCCGATCACCATTATCAAATCATTTGAGATTCGTGATCTCTGTAGATTTAAATTGATTTTGAAAGCTTTTAAGGAGAATTGTGACTTGATTATGAAAGCGTTTTAACTGATAATGATCGGATTTTGAGACTTTAAACTCCATTGAATAAACATGCATGATTATCTTTTGAAAAAAATTGAAAGACAAATAACTTTTTAATTTTAATTGAAATCATTCTCCCCCTTAATCAATGACATAAGTTGTTGATTGAGATAGATATTTTGACAAACTTTTTAAGTCGGATGATTATCAAAAAATAGAGTCCGAGTTATTTTTCAAATCAACTAGTTTTCATTAGATAGTAAGGATTAGTTTAAAGAATCAGAGCATGAGATTTTAAAAACTAAGATAACGCATGGCTCTGTTCTTTCTTTGAAAAGCGGGTTACTGCCTGAAATGACAGTAAACCATTGTTTCTCTTTCTCCCAAAAATAATTATTTTTTTTTTTTAAACATTCGAACAACATCTAAAGTCCCGTATCATTCTTTGAATGACAGCATTAAGACCGTAGATATTATCGAATCGAGAAAATAATGACAAAATGACAATATTTTTTGAGGATTTTTCGAATTTTTCAAATTTTTATGGATTTTGAAAGTTTTATATTTTTCTATTTGATTTTTTGAAGGTTTTGTAATTTTGTATTATGTTTTTCGAATAGATATTTACAAGAGATATTTGAAGGAAACCTTTTACTCCTCTTCTTCCTCTTGAAGGCGTTTGAGAGTTTCTGGTTGTAGGCTCTTAAGACCAAGTCGTTGAAGGATAAACTCAAAACGTTCTCTAGGAAGAGCTTTGGTGAAGATGTCTGCTAACTGGTATTCAGTCCTTACAAAGTATAGTTCCACCACACCTTTTTCAACTTGCTCCCTGATGAAATGATGTCGAATGTCGATGTGCTTTGCTCTAGAGTGTTGTACGTTGTTGCATGAGAGAGCAATAGCACTTTTATTATCACAGTACAGAGGGATTTTGTTAAATTCAAAGCCATAGTCAGATAATTAGGATCTCATCCATAGGATTTGAGCACAACAAGATGACATGGCTATGTATTCAGCCTCTATAGAGGAAATAGAAGTACTCATTTTCTTCTTTGAAGACCAGCTCACAAGCTTATCACCCAAAAACTAAGCACCTCCAGACGTACTTCGTCGTGTATCTTGACATCCTGCATGATCACATCTCATAGCTGTTAGGTGACCACCGGTGTCCTTCGGTACCAAATTCCCATATTGATAGTTCCTTGGAGATACTGAAAGACCCGTTTAACCGCTTCAAGGTGCTTATTAGTAGGCTTAGCCTGGTATCTAGCACACATGCAAACAGCGAACAAGATGTCTGGTCTACTAGCTGTGAGGTACATCATGGATCCAATCATACTACGATATTTCGTTTGGCGGCCATGATCCCTGAGTGGTCCTCATCTAGTTTAGTTACGTCAATCATGGGAGTGTCAACACTTGAATCAAATCCAAATTTCTTTAAAATCTCATTTGCATATTTAGATTGATTTGTGAAAATGCCTCCGGGACTTTGAGAAATTTATAATCCTAAGAAAAATGACATTTGTCCCATCATTGACATTTGAAATTTAGAACCCATTTCATTTGGAAAACGGTCACACTCATTGGGGTCAGTCGAGACAAAGATGATATCATCAACATAAATTTGAACGTGAATTAAATGTTTGCCTCTTCCTGTAAACAAAGTTGATCAACTGCTCCTTTTCTGAATCCGGTTGATAGAAGAAACTTTGATAGTGTATCATACCATGCCCTTGGAGATTGCTTTAAACTGTAAAGAGCCTTCTTCAAACGATAAACATGAGTAGGATGCTCTGGATTCACAAAGCCTTCAGGTTGGCTGACGTAGACGACTTCTTTAAGATCTCCGTTCAGAAATGTCGTCTTTACATCCATCTGATAGACTACCATGTTCTTACTAGCAGCATTAGCCAAGAAGATTCTGATTGCCTCGATGCGAGCAACAGGAGCAAAAGATTCTTCAAAGTCAATACCCTCCTCTTGACGGTATCCTTTAGCACCTAATCGAGCCTTGTTCTTTAACACATCACTGTGCTCATCAAGTTTCACTTTGAAGATCCATTTTAGAGCAATGATCATAGCGCAATCTGGAGCAGGTACTAATTCCCATACATCAAGTCGATCAAACTCATGAATTTCTTCTTGCATGGCATTAAACCAACTGTCTTCATTCATAGCAGTTTTAACGTCTTTAGGTTTGATCTTAGAGAGTATGGAGTTGAAGAAGCACCATAAGGCATCAGTAGCAAGTTGTTTCCGAGTGGATACCGGACGAGAAGGGTTTCCAATGATATTATCCAATGGGTGATCATGTGTCCATTTTCTAAGATGTTCATGTGGTTGTGGTTGTGGAACCGAAGTAGCGAGTCATGTCTCCTGAGGAAGATGGTTTCGATGAAGATTTAGGAGCAAATATGTTTTCAAATGGAGCATCTTGAGGAGTAGCAAAGGGATTAACTTCATCATTGATGCCAGAAACATTTCCATGATGTACATTCGAAGATTGATGATTAGTAGACGAGGCGAGTGATCAGCAGCAAGCGCTCTTGACTTAATGATATTGAGATTGAAGGATTGACTTCATTCACAGGGATATGAGCAGCCTCTGTTGTAGGAATTGACAGTTCATTAGCACCTGGCTCATAGTGTTCATCAAACATCGGATCAAACAATTTCTTCAAATCATCTTCAGATGGGGGTACATATGGAGTTGCTGGAGATGAATTTGGTACAAGGGATGAACCAATGGGACTGTTTTCAAGTGCGGGTCCAGAACTGGATTGTCCAGGAGCCATTTGATCGGTCAGCTCATCAAACGTAACGTGAATTGTTTCCATGATGTTTCGGGTTCTCTTGTTGTAGATTCGGTATCCTTTCTTGTTTGGTGCATACCCTACAAATACTCCAATGTCTGCTTTAGCTTTAAGTTTTCCTAAATCTTGGCCCTCATTAGTTGGATAACATAATGCACCAAACACACGAAGGAATGAGAGATTAGGTTTTTTGTTGTGGACAAGTTCATATGGAGTTTTCCATGAGCATGTGAATCGAGGGATCGATTTTGGGGTGTAGCATGCAGGGTGTGATGGCTTCACCCCATAGAAACATTGGAACCTTTGAGTAAATCAGCATTGTCCTTGCGGCTTCCACAAGAGTTCAATTTCGTCTTTCAACTACACCGTTCTGTTGAGGAGTTCGAGGAACACTTCTTGATGACTGATTCCAATACTTTCATAAAACTCACTAAGTTATTTGTTAACAAACTCGGTTCCATTGTACGTTCGGATGATTCTGACCGTTTTGTTAAGATGAACCTGCATTTTTTGATGAGTTTGATGATGATATCCGGAGTTTCATCCTTTGTCTGAGGAACTTAACCCAGTGAATCGAGTAATCATCAACCATAACTAACACGTATTTCTTCCCAAAGATATTATGCACTCTCATGGGTCCACATAAGTCCATGTGGATTGTACGAAGAACTTCTAATGAGTTTGTGGGCATACTTCTTGCTCTTTCCCAATTGGCATGTTGAACAAAGGTGATCCTTTTCATACTTTAGTCTAGGTAACCCTACAACTAAGTCCTTTCTGGAGAGATCATTGATGGTGCCGAAGTTCAAGTGATTGAGACGACAATGCCATAACCAAGACTTGGTGTTTGAAGCCTTTGACAACAAACAAATTGGATAGGACTTCATCATATTCTTGATAGAGATGGTGTATAGATTTGAACCACGTGTTCCTCTTAAAAGTTCCTTACCCAAGTTCTCTAGCGAAACAAGTATGTTTTCTGAAGGCCACTTCTAGATCAGAATCACAGAATTGTCCGACAGAGAACAAGTTATGACCAAGACCTTCAACATAATATACCATGGAGATAACACTATCACCGACAACATAATATCCATAACCCATAATAAAGCACCGAATGATCGTTCCTAATCTAACAGTCCCGATAAATTTTCTCACGAAGTTCATGACCCCGACCGGTCTCCAAAATCATATGCTTGGAGCGGCTGAGTCCGGTAACAATTACGTAACGATTTGAACGATCTGCAGGTTGAACACGACAAGAATGGATAAGCTGTATAATGGGATCCCCATGCAAGAATGGGTTCCACTTGGTTAGTAACAGTAATTGGAACACCCACATCGAAAATAGAAACATCCATATCGAAAATGTAAGAAATGGAATCATTATTAATAGATGCAGTACTAGTGTCCGTATTTGACCTATTCAAAGTATGTTCACTTCTTAAGGGAATAGCTCTACCGGAGGCATCCATTTTCTAGTGGGCATTGTCTGATTAATCTTATGACCAACAAGTATCCATTGATAACCTATCTTACTAAATGTTCTTCCTGTGGGTTTCCACTTTTTCTAACTTTCTTTCGTTTTTGCCTTCTAGCCTTCTTAGCATGATTTTTTTCATTAATAATTTCAACTGGGCATTTGACAGTATTAGACAAATCATTCATACCACATTCAAGATTAGTAACAGAAACCACGCAATCATCATTACATGTTTTGCCAAAAGTAGTAGAATTCGCATTAGTTACAGTACGCTTAAAGCTATCACTAGAATCAACACGATTCGTTTTATTCAAATTCTCCCTACGGTGATCTTCTACTTTCTTCCAATGTACATTTTTAGCTTGCGAGGTCCTATCATTCCTTATATTATCTTGAGACTTTGACCTGCTCGCTTTAATGTCACTGATTACTCCTGTAGAGGGAATGGGAACATTAGTTGGTTTTGCTACTTTTTGCCTTTCTTGTTTTGATGTGCTTGGATGTGAGCTATTTGAAGGCGTCATTGAATTCACTTTCTTAACACTAGATGTGTGGGATTCGAAGCTGCTTGAAGGTATACTAAGGTTCACATTCATAACATTAGGCATTGAATGAGTTGCATACTTGGCACTAGGCATAGAACAAGGTATCAAGGGATTGACTTGTTCACCTAAGGTTTTAGGGCATATTGTAATTAGGCATTCTAGAAGTTCTTGAGATCGTTTGGCATATAAGCATGCATGGCCAATTGCATTATCATGTGGTTTCTCTATCTTAACCTCTTCTACAATCTCACGAAGACATTCTAGACTATCCTTAAGGTATGAGAAATATGTTTGAATGGCAAGTTAGTTATTCCTAAGATGAGGAGGAACATATTTCACAGACAAAGCATATTTATTACAGACATGCACCTTTGAAGCACCATTCTCTCCATTGGTCATTGGCATTTTCCCTTTGACTTGACTCTTCAGATTCTCAATTTCTCTTTGCAACGAAGTTATTTTTTCATTATTTTTGTTACGAGTGACTTTTATTGACTCAAATAACTCATTGAAATGACGTTTAACCTTTTCATTTTCTTCTAGAAACTTCTCATTTTCCTTTTGTAAAGTATTAACCAAATTTTGAAGATGAAAATTTTGAGAATTCCGAGAATCTAAAGGAGGAGGCATTTGGAAGCCAGTCACATTGTTCTTTTCACCTTTTAACTGAGAAATTTGGGCTTTCAACTTTCGATCGTGTTACTGATGAGCTTGAATCGTTCATCACGTTTGTTTATTTCAAAACGCATCAAACTCGGAACATCCGTGGATATCTTGATATTTGAAGTTTTAACATTTTCTTTGAGATGTTGATATTTAAGTTGTAAATCAAAATGTTCAACTTCTAGTTTAGAAAAATGTTTTACCAAAGTATCGTGATCATCTTGTTCAATTTTCTCACTTAGTTTAGAGTTTTTGATTTCAAGCTCAATGACACGATCATGGGAGACTTTTAAAGCAACAGATAGTTCATGAAATTGAGAAGCATTAATGGAGCAATTTGTAGCAATGTAAAACACATCTTGAGCAATACATTCAGAAATAAGATTCTCATTCAAGGTATGCAAGTTTTTCCTCTCAATCTCATTATATTTTAATGCTCGCTCATAGTCACTAACCTCAACTATCATTGCATCAAATTCCTTTTCCATTCCTTTAATGTCGAGATCTATCCCCTTTTTTAGACTCTCAAAATGATCTTTTAGTTGTTTAAAGAAAGGCATGACCTCGGTTAAATAGCATTCTTTTGTTTGCTCAAAACCCTTTCCCTTCGGTTATACCGTTGGGTGTGATCCTTTTTTTGTAAGTTTTCTCAAAATCAACAAATAGTTGAAAAATAACATATTGACTAATTAAGGTCTTGCTTTTAGTGGCAATAGTCCTAGGAACTAAATGCATTGGTGTATTGGGAGGATACACGATTTTGAAGGCATTTTCCTAAAGGGGGGGTTTGTAACAAGATTCTTTGCTTTTTGCTTATCTAAATCCTTTTTCTAGAACACTTGTTCGGGTGTTAACAACGTCTGAGGCTTAAACTTGTTCAAGGAAATCAAATTCTCCTTCTTGTAATCATGGGGTGTGATAGTTATTTTCTTCTCTTTACATTTAGGATCATCTAGTTTCTTGTTCATCTTTTCCTAGTGACTTCATCTGATTTCTTATCTTCCTCAGTGCACTCAGCACAACTAGGTTTCTGTCTAGGTTTAAGGATTTCATTGCCATCATAAAGTACCTTATGAGCATTTCTAGCCTTTTTAATGACCTCTGGATTTGGTTCCTCAACAAGGGGAATGCTATGCTTATCGCTTAAGACTCTATGCTTAGTGATCATGTGGGCAGTCACGAATGAATGTGTTCCCTTGTGCGTACAACTTGTTTTTTCAAAGTTTTCAAATTAGAAAAATCTTTCAAAAGTTTTGATTCCTTAGCATTAAATTCTTGCTTAAGCATTTTCACATTTTCTTGAAGTTCTTGTTTTTGCTTAGCAGTTTTAGAAAGCTTTTCTTGTAAGGAATTTAACTCTTGTTTTAATACTTCTTCTTTAAAATTACTTTTTCTAATGATTGTACGCATTTGGTCATCCATTTCCTGCTCACGGGTGGTCAACTCAAATTTAGCACGTTGTTCATAAATAGCAACACGTTCTTTATAGGCATTGATTCGAGACAACAGAATCATCAGGGGCACATGCAATGAATTCATCAAAGACATAGTCATTATTGACTGCAGAAGATGCATTACTTGGTACAATCTCACTTTCACTTTGCTTCACATATTGATTATATGGGACAACATTGATATTACCCACATCATCAATATCTGATTCATAAGTCTCAAGAGATTGTACTTCATTATGCATCTTTCGCTCATCAACATCATCATATAGTTTTAATACCTCTGAGATTATCTTGTCTTTGGATGGACCAGTTTGTTGTGGTGGAGAAACTTTTGGAGAAACCATAGGTGAGACGCTGGCCATGAAGATTGTGTGAGCAGTAGGTTCATCATCTACATCATAATCAAATGCATCACAATCAGCAACTTGAAAGTCATTATGATGATTATGACCTATCTCCTGAATTGGCTGTTCATCAACATCAGCATCATAAGTCTTGGCATTCCCTTCAAGAAGAAACAGGTAACTCCTCTTCATACAAAGTTGCTCCATTGTCCTGAGCTTGCACTAGCAACATCTTATCCCTGAAGTACTCAACATTCTGAGGATGTTTTGGAGATGTGCAATTCCTTGCAATGTGTCCCTCACCACCACAATTGTAACATTTGATAGGCTTAGTTTGTCCTTGATTTCCAATCCTTCCTCGATTCTGATTTCCACCATAGCCTCCACCTACTCCACCCTTCTCCGATCGTCGCCTTTCTTGAAGGCTGCACCATACCACTTCCCATCTCGACGGTGGCTTGATTATGTGGATTGGATGATGTTCTGAGGTTGTTGTTGGTGTATGGGAGAGTGTTCATGTTTTGACTGATCATGAGAGCTAGTTGACTAATGAAGTTTCCAACGGATGCATCAGCATCAGCTTGTTTGAATCTTGGATCGGGAATGAGTTTGTGATTGCCATTACCCATGGGTATAACTTGAGATGCTTTGGTGGTAATTCCAATGTTTGAGTAGAAAGCAGTTGAATCATTTGATGAGCTTGTCTCTCCCAGGTTAGTTTTGAACTGATCAAGAATCCTTTTTTCAAACATAGCATGTCTCTCATTACGAAAAAGGAAGGCATAGAGTTGCTCATAGTTTGTATTATTCAATCCTTTGGTTAGCTTCACAGAGGTGACAAACTTGTGCCATTCGGGATTCATGTTGTTCACAAATTTGGAGTTCGGTGAATGTTTGGCATAATCATTCTGATGTTCCTCATGTCATTAACAAGCTTGTGGAATCTCACGTAATACTCATAGACACTCTCATCCGGTTTCATCTTGAAGTGCTCAAATTCATCATAGAGTTGTGATTCTCTGTCTTCCAGCGTTAATTGAACCGAAAGAAGCATCTTGACATTATCCCACACAGCCTTGGCTTCGATGTTGTGATTGATAAGCTTGTAGATATCTTTTGGAAGACCTTGAAGTACAATGTTAGAAGCCATGATATCAGCATCGAATCTCTTTTTCTCCTTATCACTGAGCTCATCATACGTCTTAGGCCTGTCAATCCAAAATCATAGTTCCATCTGCAGCAGTATCAATTATGTCTCTTGTAGTCTCAACAAGATAAGGTCCTTCATCAATCGATTTGAGAATGTTGACCCCATTTTCCTTTCCAAGGCATGCAGTCGATTCTTTGAGCCCAGAGTCGTAGTCGTTCTATCAAGCATGGGTGGGCGGTATCTGAACCATTTGCTTGAACATCCTCGAAACATGGAGATGATTGTAGGTACGTTGGTAGACATGTTTAAAGATTTCACACGGATTTTATAACTCTATGATTAAACCGGGAAATAGATTCTTTCACGGGATTTTACAAAATCAAGAGAAAACCGTATTACAAACAAAAATTAACCAAGTCGCTATGAATCCTTGAACCAAGTCGCTAAGTACTAAGTTGCTAAGTAATGACAAAGCAAGTCGCTAAGTTCCCAAGTCGCTACAAATTTTGACAGCAAGTCGCTATGCACCAAGTCGCTATAAGATCAAGTCGCTAAATAGCAACTCGCTAAGGACCAAATCGCTACCACCAAATCGCTACGAAACTTAAGGAGCAAGTCGCTATCAAAATTGAAAGCAAGTCGCTACCTTACCAAGTCGCTACCCGTAGTGGAGAATCCACCAACAATACTTTTTGTCAGCTTGTCTCTAAAGGCAAGTCGCTAGGACCAACTCGCCACCAAACAACACTACAACTCGCTACAGAATTACAAAACAAGTCGCAACCAAGAATATTATACCGAGAGCCAAGTAGCTAACATGAAAAACTTCTAAAACACACTTTTCAATCCAAAAACAACCCAACCACGATGATTCAAGTATTCCAAATCAAAACCTAAACACTTATGATGATCCTAAACACAAAAGTACAATCAAAATCCAAACTTTAACACTAGAAATCAACCAAATGATGCAAAAAACCACTAAACTTTCTCAAACTCAAAAACCACCTAAAAACCACTAGAAATCCAAAGATATGTAAGAGATGATCTAACCATGGCTCTTGATACCAATTGTGCATATTGGATTTCACATACACATCAAACCATAACCAAAGTAGGCGTACACAAGAGTTTTAGAGAGAGAAAGTTAGAGGTTTGGGAACTTTAGTGAGAGAAAGAAAAATCTTATTATGAGCTCCAACTCTCTACCTTGGGAGGTAGAGAGTATTTATAGTCTTGAAATAAAACGCCACACAACGGGCTGTGGATCAGGCATACAGTGGGTAAAGACCCGTCCGTCCTTCACGGTGTTACTAAACTAACTACTACTTAACATAAAATAACTACGACTACGAGCTTTTTAACGATTACATATACTTGAGGTGACCGACACTTTAATACCAGGATTTTCTAAATCCTAACACCCCATTCAAGTGTGCGTCTACTAATTCAGGGATATCTGGTTGGATAGACTGGGTCTAAGGAAAAAATGACCAGCTTGCGAGAGCCGGGATAAAATAAAACCTGCTCGGGTTGGGAAGCTACATTACCAAAAGCCCTTCCTGTACCGCGTAGAGGGGCGTATTTGGATGGGAAACCCCCTGAAAGGCCCATTGAAGTTGATAGGCCTATCTAATTCCTCGAGGAATCCCATGGGTTGAATACGTCGGGGCCACGAGGAAGCAAGCCACCGGAACTCCTTTTAGAAAAGGATAAAGGCAAAAGACCGGACCGAAAAGGCACCGGAAAGCGGTAAAAGAAGAGTGTCAGCCATACACAAACTAGTGGCAGTAAAAGTCGCGTACCACTTCTAATGTACTTGTCACTGCTAGTATGATTGTGTGGGATGAATATGTAATATTCTAGAATGTCTTCGGTAGGATGTTTTGTATTAGATAAGTATTGTAAGTATATTTATCTTGTACAGTACTTGGTGTATTTTATAAAGGACTCCTTATCCTATTAAAGGAGATCCTATGTTTGAGTTCTATATAAGTTTTTGGTGATATCTAGAGTCGATACACTTCAAGGTTGTAAACGGCAATACTATTCAGAGTATTCGTGTATTAACAACATATGGAGGTGTTTAGTGAGAATAACTGTTTGTTAATTACTAGGTCATGTTCGTTTAGTCACCTTCTATAGTAGATCCTTTGCTAAACTGGGATTTAAAATAGATTTTCATGTTAATGGACGAAACAATTTTAAAGACCATCACTCATTCTAAAAACATCAACATCTTTACTTGGATTATTTTTTAAAGAACATCTTCACAACGCATCAGTTATCGATGTGTAGAGTGACATTCATTTGAGTGGATTATTTTGAGCTTTATACAACGTTTGTAAACATAAAAAATGCTACACCGCTTTTATGCTCAATTACTTAAATTAAGTTACAAGCTGCTAGTTGTTTTACTACCGCTTTTGTGGGGCTGAACTGGGACAGTCGTTTACCACTGCTTGTAGTAAACTTACAACTGCTAGTTAATTTGTACTAGTGTTGAATGTTAAACCTCTATTTTTGGAAGTGTGCATTGTCTCAAGTTGGTATTATTAGTAGGTTGTAGAATACGAAATGTACGTCTAGAAGGAGTCATGGGTTTATAAAAGTAGTTCGTATGGAAAACAAGTTGCCCTAAGAACAAAATTAGGTTGCCAAAATTATTTTGGGTAACAACTGCTTGTTGCCTAGATAAAAAAAATGGATAATGGGGTAACAGAAGAGATGAAATAGTAAATACGTTGACATACAACGTTTGATACAGACAACCAACTACATATTACGATTACTACATGGTTGTAACTTTAATTGTTACATATTATATAACCACTTGATTGATAACATTCATCGACTACGAAAAATCTAAGCAGTTCAATGCTTCCTTCCCACACAGACAGCGTACTAAAACCACAAACCTTCATTCCCATTTAGCCTGATCCGTAACTTCAGCCGAAAAAACCTGTTGAAAATGGAATTGATATATCATTAACCAAATCAAGTGATAATGTTTAAAAGGAACATGAATAGAATGGTAAGTTATAAATAAAGCATACTATAGGCAGCACAATCTGTATGATTTAACAAAAGAAGAGATTCTTTGTATGGGGCGATGTAGAAAGATCTCGTATCTCCTAAAATTCTCATGCTGACAAATAATTCAAGTTCTTTGTTGTACAGGAATAGCGAGTGACCCAAATGGTTGCCAGTGTACGCTTCCACTATTGGAGCCTCATCCTTTGTAAACCCAAGCAAACGAGCAGATAATAGGGTGGGGATGGCAAAGAGGCTTCTAAATGATCTTATGGCAAAACCATTCACGTCCAACACCCATCCACAAAACAATGGCATATCTTCATCAATGATCATACCAGAAATCACTAGAGAGGTTCCAAGATCGAAAACATAGAATGGAACTGGGAGTTCATTTTTTAAAATCTGCAGAAGGTCTATAACTTTAAATTGGTTGGTTACCAAATCAAACGAAATCAACATATAAATCTTGTATGTAACACCGTCCTCATTAGTTAACTTTTCACTCCAAGTCCAATAGATAAAATGACCGACAACTGCCTGACTTTGACGTTTCAATTTGATAGTTTCACGAGGGGGTATGTCCACCTTAACGAGTTGAAAGAAAAGACAAAAACATACCAGAAACCACTTTGGAAAATAGGATAGGAGACCTTCACGATCGTCGGGTCAAGAGTGTCCGGACGGATGGCAAAACCAAAACAAATCTTTTACATTCAATTTGATGCGTGTAAAACGGGACATGTACTGCAAGTGATTTTTGGATTGCCGGGTTCCAAATAAATGACATTAGATTAGAGTCATAAACAAAACACGAAAGACCATGAGAATTGCCAACTGCAATCATAGATGAAAGCATTAAATATGTACGAAGCACCGTAGCGGTCAGTTTGTTCATTAAAAGCTAACATAAAACCTTTGTGACCCGATCAAATGTTAGCGTAAAAACACTCATCGTTACGACGAACAATCGTAATTAGAGATGAAAAAGCCACAATCTATACTAGCCTTCCATAACTTGCAAACACTACGTAGCTGGAGTATAGACTTAGGAGGTAGCCTGCGAATGATATCTAGTTGAACATCAAGTGGGATATAGTCGGACATTTTGTTAAACAAAAGCAGAAAGATTGGGATAAATATATGAAGTGAATAGACCAAAAGAAGAAAGAAAGATGTTGTTAAACAAATTAAGAAAGATTTGTATTGAAGAAAGAGATTGGCAAAAGAAGACATTTAAGGATATGTACCGTAATGTACTATAGGGCAACCAAATATTAAATTCTGCTAGTATATACCAAATAAATTAATAAAGTATACATAACCCATAATATATAGAAGTGGTTTGCAAAGAATATGCTTTTTTTGTATATGTGCACGGGTATTAACTAAAGAAATGCTGTTGAGTTAAAAAAATATTATAATAATCGACAAATATATAATAGAAGTAAAAATACCTACAGTTAATGTTGAAAGAAAAATACTTCACATGTCAACATTAGACAATAATTATGGGTCAAACGGACATTAAGGATAGTACCTTGAAAGACCGCTATCATATTATGTATTCAACCTTGTGCTTCCAGAAGTATTCAAGCATCCGTTCACGGTAAGCTAAAGTTGTTTGAAGAGAGTCGTCTACTTCAGAGGCGGTTACGAGCAATCTGTACAAAATAATGCACACCCATACTCCGCAGTCACCATACAACTCCGATTGTTTTGGTACTTTTGGACACTTGTATGTGATTTTATAATCCCCTGGTGATATGCCCTTACTATGCAGTACCCCATAGTTTGTTAGGTACGATTTAAGCTGTGTTTGTAAGTTTCTCTTGGAACCTCGCAACCACCGTTCACCTCCTGATGCTGACCCAAGAGAGTCATAAATGTAAACAACTCCAGTGCGGATATGGAGCTCACAGAGTATCCATTGTTTTGTACTTTCATTCATGGGAAAATACACCGGATATATAAAACAAATGCAGGATATTATAAGTTGTTTATAATAGTAGTGGTATATGTACGGTAAGAGTCTGCCAAAATGACCTTTTCAAAACTGTAAACATTCGTTTCATAAGTAACAAAACAAAATAATAAACAAGTGTAGTAGACCAGCTAGGCATCAGGTTTACTCACTAACTCATTAAGCCACCCGCCTGTGCAGTCTTCAACACATGCCAAGGCTACCCAAAAATTCCTATAAGCAATAACCGCATCGGAGCCCCAAGGAAACCTATAAAGTAATGGTTCTTTAAGCTTCAAATACTTGGAAGGTAATCAGGAACAGTAACCTTCTTCTTGTTGCATTTCGGGTTTCGTAAAAGTTCCTAAAAAATAAATATATTCAATAACATACACACAATGATAATGATGTTATTGGATTAACAAACAGAACCTACCTCTACAAACGGTTCAATTGTGGGCGAATAGAATCGACTAAGTGGACACGTTTCGGGTTTCCAGATGTTTCACGAAAACAAAGTTGAAAGATAAGCGAAAAAAATAAAAAAGATTCGCTTTCAGTTACAATTTAATAAGGTGATGTACATCCAAACGGCAGCCGGATAATAGCCTCGTTAATGACACCCTGCGATCTTGTAACACGGTGGCAAGGAGTAGCTGATGTTTTGATACCTCATTTTCCGAATTGACGGACCCAAACAACGTCGCGTAAGTTTGTACAGTGCGCCTTCTTTTACTGAGGTTGTCGTTCAATTTTACTCTCTTTCTTTTGTTCGTATTCATATCGGAGAAAAGATCTTCCAACAGAGGTTTGTCATTAGGACCTACCACATTTACAAATGACACTTTCTTCGGTTTAACCTGAGATTCAGGGGCTTCAGCGTCTTTCTTTGTTGGTGTATCTTCTAGGCTAACCACAGCAACATCATTGTTACTGGATTCAAGGCCAACAAACGAATTTTTGTCAACCACATCCCCTTGTTGATCATCACAATCTATTAAATCTAAAGACGGAAGACACAATTTTGTATCGACGCTTTTGTTGACATTATGTTGGGAGGAAACAAGAGTGTCATTTTGGCCAACCACATTTACATATGGCAGGTTGTTGTCTTTAAACTGACATTTGAGAATATAGTATGTTACAAAACAGCACATTAAACTATTTTATTTATCGGCGATGTTTTACAGAGAATGTAGATACCTCATGAACTTTGTTGGTGGGTGTTCCTACTTCTGTCTACACACAATCAATATTGGTAACGGGTTCTGGTTGGCAAGCCAATTGTTTCTAAACCACATCTTGCTGTTCGTTATCACAATCCATTGCATCTAGAGAATTATCACCCGAATCTTTTTCATCGTTTATGTAAGACGACCAGTCATTACCACAATCCGGTTCCTGCTGAATTTTAAATATATATACATAAGTAGGGACGTATGCTATAGCTGATATTTAAACTGAATCGAAATATAACGTACAATGATGGGGTCACCGGGTATTTTATTTTCCTCTTTAGGTGCAACTGGTGGAAGTTGAGTACTAATTTCACCTCCATATTCCATAACAGGACATTTTTGGGTCATGGCACAAGCTTCAACAAGCATACCAAGGTTACATGGTTGTGTTTCTTTAAGCCCGTCATCATTGTCAATGTCCGTTGCATGGTCCGCATGGACAACCTTATCCTCGTTAGGGCCTACAATATGAGACGACGTGGCCTGTATCAACCAATGTTTGATATAAGTATGGACACGAACGATTATTTGAGTTTGGTATAAACATTGGAGGTAAACTGAAAAGTAAATACAAACCTTCGGATCATCGGGAGTAACGTCAGGGTCGTTTGTGGTGGCACAACTTTTAGTATGTTCAGGATCAACAGCAGCATAATTATTAAGACCCAATAGTTGCTGTACTTTTGAAAGTCTGCTTTTCACAGTCATAAACACATCAAGTACAAAAGGTGTGTTTCTGACCGAATGAATGCCGTTTTCTATCATCAAAACTTTTTTTTCCAAATCCAGTAACTCACGAAATAGACCCGTTGTCGAATGAGTAGTTCCAGTTTGTGCAACATTTAAATTGAAATCGTCCATGCACAAGTTTAAATTGAAATTGTCCGCGAATTCATTCGAATGCTCTGCAGTCTTGTAACCATCGGTTGTCTCTGGAACAGACAAACCATCTATAAATTGGGCGCTGGCAATACACCACGGTTGCTTCATTTCAGCTTGTGTTGCAGAAAGTTCAGCAATGGGAGTTGAATCCTAACAACAACAAAAATAATTAAAAAAAAAAAAATTGAAATTACTCAAATACTGTGAACAAATTTAGGTACAAGTTAGTGGGGTCAGCAATGTAAGACTGTGTGATGCATACCGGTCCAAAGAGGTTACAACAGTCAAGTTTTCGAAACTTTGAAAGTCCTGACCAAGCAAGACCACGTAGAATGATCTTATTGTCTTTCACCCACCAACGTGAGCTTTTAGGATAATTCTCCAAAATCCAAATCTGTAATAGCCACAACTGTCATCTTTAAAACGTGTACTTATGCAGCTATCGTTTTTGAAAATGTTTCAAGGTTTACCAAAGTAAAGGTCACTGTTTAGGATAAAACAAGACCTTTATGGTTACAATTTAAAAAATAAATCACAAACTAAAATGTGTTATAACATTTTTGTTATCTAAATTATGGGGCAACTTTTATATTACCTGTGTACAGAACAAAAAACCATGATTTCATAACAATAAAACAACAACATTAATTTTAGGTACTTTTGAAATGAATAAGTAATAGCACAACAAAATAGAATCAAAAGCAAACTACAGAGAATTCAAACCTTGAAAGCCCAAGCGAACCCGTATAGATTGTATGTGGCACTGAACTTTGGGTTTTTTTTCAATTTTAACAGATGATCTTTTCTGTGAATATGAACAATATTGACAGTCCTTTGATAAAATTTATGCCACATATATTCACCCCAAGGAAATACATTCCAGGCTTCAAAATCATCAACCAAGGACAATAAGTGATTATGCACGCAATTCCTGTATTCTTTTCCCATAAACACCACTCTGCAACTACCGCAGACACACCCTAACAAAGCATCCTCATCGAAAGAGATAACCACCTTTTCCCATCCTTTTTTCCGTCATTAACAAGTTCCAAAAGATCAATTGCATGTACATTTGTTATACCATTACTCTTTTTTTCAGGAAATACACGATCGGAAAATTCGCTAGATGGTTTAATAGGGTTTGAAACTTTGCCAAATCGAAACCCTGTTATTAGGCAAAATTCTTTCCGGCCAAACCTTAACGAATGATCCCCAGTTTGGAATTTTAGTGGAGGGGAATCATAGATGTTAGAAACATATACCTGGTGTTGCAAAACATAATGCATCAGAAGGCAATCATTCTCGCACGACTTTATATCCAACCATGGACCAAATCTGTTTGCTGAACAACCTTTCGGTTTTCGTTCTTTGACAAACAGAGTTTAATATCTTGCAAAGAACTTCAATGTAGAACGAACTCCGATTTTACAATTGTACAACTTTAATTTTGTCATACGTAATTATACAGTAAAATTAATTAGGGGGTTAGAGGGTTCTGTGAATAAGATGTGGTTTGTGAGTGTGTCCGCGTGATCTAGAAGAAGATGTTTAATTGTAGAAGCTGTTTGAAATTGTACAAGAAGATGTTTGATTGTGTGTGTACGCGCGTGATGTTGTGTGCGTTATTATTATTAGTTTTATAATACAACTAGTGTAAAATGACCATATTATCCTCGTGTATAAATACATGTTGCCCAATATTATATAGTTGCCCGAAAATACAATTTGGTTGCCCAAAAAACAATACCTTACAATACATGACATATACTCTCAAAATACGTACTTCGGTCATACCTTTGTCGGACACATGGCACCCCATGGTTGGATACCGTGAAATCGTTGGGCAACTGGTCCATTTTCATTCGGCAAAAGTGCGTGGTCCGAAAGTGATAAGCCTCGTATGGCGCGGTCTATTTGACTGATTTTCCCTTTGGGATATTACAAAAACATTTACAGCCTCGACATTGGTTTGTTACAACCCACTTTACAAGTAGTGTAACAAATTCAGAACTTCATTATAAGACTTAATGTGATTCATCACTTTCCATAAACAAATGGTGTCTTATTAATCTTCTTGGTTGGAGTCTTATTGAGTATATTCAATCTATACTCAATCTACTAACCTTGATATATTTTTGGAAGAAACTATAGTTATCTTGAATCAATTAGTGCCAATAGATTTTGATTCTTCTAACTAAACATACCATAAAACTATGGTATTTCCTTAGAATTAATATTGTAAGAAAATCTAACAATATTTAAGATAACCATCTACTCTTTGGCTTACCTATTTACCAACAAAGTAAAACTTAATGGTACAATAGAATTACCAAGTCAATTGCATGCATTATAACACAAGTATTTTTGACCAAGTCAAAAGACATAACAGTTATAATCCCACTATACGTTGCAAGTCATTGATCAACTCATTGAGTTAATGCATATGTCTTAAAACATAGCAAGTTAACGTCTTACTTTATATTGTAAGTCTTGTATCAAAAGACTTCATGCTTGTGACTTTACAAAGAAATCATAAACATTTAAATTAAAGTACTTATGAACACCACCACGGGTTTCAATTAATAATTTCAAGTTAATATTTACTACATATATTTAAGTCATTCAACGAATACATAAATACTTAAAATCAAAGTAGTATTAGATTACTTTATTTAATTATGTCATTCCATGAAATGTTCAACATAAGAAACTGCAAAATCATCCATGCTTGTTCTCACGACACGTGGATATTTTACCTTGGGCTACAATCTAGTTCACGTTCTCACGTAACATAAATTGTGACTATAAGTGTTTCTTAAATATTGAATGACATAAATATTTAAAGTAGTCTTTGTTATCATCTTGACACATGTTCTTAATAGGGCAATCATTTACATTTAAATGTATAATTCCTATTAGGACGTTACTCTCTTAACTCATGGTCAAGAGAATCCATTTAAATCATATTTATATGTGTTGTGCCATGCACACAATAAAGATTTCTCCCACTTGTGCATGTAACAACTTCATGTAGCAGATAAACAACACGATACACGTTCGTTTATTTGATTAATATGATTTGTGTCATAGATATAACAAGTAGATGTAGGACTATATTGATTTGTAAGGAAACGCACATGACTCTCCTTAAAAAACATAAGTGCCTACAATTGGAAAATAATTATCTTTGAAGATAATATGGGTTACTACACAGGAAATAGGGCTTGTAACTCCCACTGAATTAGAAATCAATAAAACAACTTCTTATTCAGGAATGCAACACAAATGCTCCCACTGAATCTGACAACATTGTAAGTGTTGCATAACCATGAAAACAACTTACTTGCTTCTTACTTTCCTACACCTTTGAAGAACCATACGTAATCATTACTTAGGTACTAAAAGGTGTATTCTACTCTGTGAATAATGGGTTATCCATCAATGTTATTAACTTGAAAAATTGGGTATGCAATTTCTTCCTTAATAGGCCTACCATCCCCATATTGGTATGTAGTACCTTTAAAGGCTAAAGCAAAACAAATAGATAAAATATGCTAGTTTGCCTTTTACCAATTTTCACGGTAATTAGTCTAGCTTCTAATTTAGTAACTCATATACATGTTTTCCAGTTAACCAACATTCATGTTTGTTACAAAAGGATTCATTCACCAAATGAGGGTAATGAAATCTTTATGGAAAATAAGATGTGCAATTCATTGCTATGAGTTACATTAGAATTTAGACAATTTAAATGTTCCTATAATACATTTCTCATTCATGAAAAGGAATAGGATTGAGTCTCATTCTTCTCCCATGGAAAAGAGACTTTGTTTATCTTTTCGGTAAATTATTCTCGATCAAACATTTGTTTGAAAGCAGAATGGATTAATTTACTAATAAAAGACTAAACCATGTTTACGGTTAAATGTTGCATTAATACATTCAAAAGAATTACAAAATTCAATTTTAGTATTTTCGATAATTAACCTTTTCAAGAAAATTAAATACTCATGGTTCATAAACATATAACCATTTAATTTTCACTGAAAACTAGGATCCAAATTGTCATAATCTCATCACGTCAGTTGATCTGCTAGTAATGAGTTTATACAAAATGGTAGAGCTCTTGCTCAATTGCCAATTTCAATTGCAATTCCTAGATTTATGGGATTTATATTTAGCCAATTTCAATTGCCATGTAAACATGTTTTATCCCATCTTATGCCTTGAGTTGTCAGTTCTCACTACAAAACTCAATTAAGTTGTCCAACTTAATAAACTGCAAAATCGTCCATGCCCGTTCTCACGACACATGGACATTTTACCCTTTGATTACGATTTAAGTCACGTTCTCACGCAAATAAAAGGTAATCTTAGGTGTTTCCGTTTCGCTGGATGGCATATAACTTAAATTAATGGTAATAATTTTGATATCAAATCAAATATGTACAAAGATGTCATGCATTCATCTTCGTAGCATAGTTTTTATTAAAACGTTTATATCTTGTTTTAATGCATAAGCTTTTCATCATCAAACTTTAATTGAGGTATTGGATAACCAATTAAAGAATTACCTTTAATTACCACTATATCCAACTACTGCATGAGTCAAAAGACCCAAGTTATTCGGATAATTACCACAAAAGTGGTGCGTAGAATTTAGGTCAATTCACCCTTAAGATTTTATGCACATTCATAGGAATACTTGGTAGCTTCATTAAGACGCACAAAGTTTGTCAATAATGGGTGAGTCGTTCTAGCTATTTTGTGCATAAAAATCAATCAATTAAACGATTACGATTACTATGCTTAAAAATTACATGTTTCACCATTGTTTAGGTCAGTTTATTTTTCTGACGAAAATACCCTTGTTACACATAACAAACAAGCAAGTATTTAAAAATAAACACATAAACAATGAATGCATAACATAAAAAATAAGTCATGCATATCAAATAGCCACATGTAAACCTTTTGATAAATCCTATTAATAATCAATTCTAGATCTGTCAATATGCATATGTTTAATTAAGACTTTCACCTGTTTGACATAATGTACAAGGTGAGCCACATGCATCGATTCATCGATTGCGTAAGTCAAAATTAAACACATACCACATAGCACATAATTGATTAAATAATAATTATTGAGGTCTTCCCCAATTTTAGATCTATCATAATTTTAGTGTATATCACTTAACCAAGTAAAACATACAATAAAAGCAGATCTATGACAAAACATGCATGTAAGTATCATGGATATAAATCACACTTAACAATTAATGCAATTAAACAGAGTTACGCAATACACATAAAATTGCATGCAACCTAGGTTTCTAATCCAATTAAAAATCAAGTTTACAAAACCCTAACTAGGGCACTAAACCCCCCCCCCCTTAAAAAATTAGGGTTTAGGTTTTGCAAACCCTAGATCTACACACACAATTAATAACACAATCATGTTTATTTTTTTTATGTGTTTCAGTAATTAATTACTTGTTATACAAGGCTCGTGATGCCACTGTTGAGTTTAAGATATATGATAACAAACAAAACCATATAGACATCACAGACATTACACAGAAGACTTAAGATCATAACAGTAATTAACTAACTGAAATGAATGCGTAACATACCTCTTGCAATTTGGTTAGATCTCTTGAACAAAGAAGATGAAGTGGTTTAAAGAGTTGTCCCTTACCATTTTACAACTCAAACCAATTGGTGTAAGAATAGTGTCTTACTACCACAGTTTTGTACACACGAATTAACCAACGAATCAAGCGATTGCTAGATCTAACACAAGTCCTTGTTTTATGAAAAAACAAAACCAAAACACCCTTTGGGGGGGGGGGGGTTCGGCCGAAGTTAAGCAAGAGAGAGGAGAGGGAAGATCTAGGGTTAATTCAATGCACAAAGTTATGAAAAACCTTAACCCTAGCCTTTGTATATATAGTGAACTAATATCTTGGAGGAAAAGTTAGGGTTTTGGGCTAGGAATAGCCCCCTTGGCCGGCCATAATGGTGGACAAAAGAGGGAACCCGAATCTTTTCCCAATTTAAGATATTCACCATATATTCTCTCCTTTTACATTTAACGGTCGTTAGTCATTTCCGTTAAATACTTAACGATCGTTAGACGGACTTTATGTGTAATAATTAATCGTAATCATTAACATTAATTATTAACTTTAATTCTCATTCGCTAATGTATGCAATCCCGTGGTCACGAGTTCGAATCGGACATTCACGTATTTATAAATATATACATTTCCAACACTTATTTATTTTTTGGCTTATATCTCTTAAGCCTCAATTTTTCGGTTTATTTCAAAACTTGTGAGCTTATATAAGTTAATTATGATATGATAAACTCATATAAACTCGTAAGTCTCAAATTGGTGCTTATTAAATATAAGCCGAAATCAAAAAAGCTCATAAACCCACATATAAGCTTAACAAACACCATCGTTAGCGAGTAAAGAAGACAATGTCATACAATTAACGGATTATTTCTTAAATAAAATGGTCAGATATTGTGGTTTGCTACAAGTAACACTCGCAAATGTCTAACTCTCTTCTTTTGTGCCCGACATTCGATCCATTTGATTCTTAGGAATTCATTTCCTAGTTCATTGCAGTGTTGTGCCTTCGATCACGTCGAGCATCCTATTCTCAAGCCAGATGAAACTGATTCAATATAATATTTAGTCTACCAGTCGAAGGTAATGTCACACAGCTAGCCTACAACATATATTTGTTTCACAAGGACTTATTTAATTATGAAAGATTGTTAGCAGAGACATAATAGCTCTTGGGATATTTAAGTACTCTGTTTTTACGTTTATGTTGATTTAGGATTACCTTTCGTTAGGCTCGCATTGGGCAATTCTTATTATAGTGAACAAGTACTCGAGGAAACTTGATACTCAATTACATCTTATGATTATTCCCATCAACAATATGTATTTAGATGGTATTTAAGATTCTTTAGTAAATTCAAAATATACTTGTAGAAAGTTGATAAATAACCGATGACAATGACCGGTCAACATGTACTGTTTGCAATGCGACGTATGAATGGCAATGAGGGGGTGGCAACACGTACATTCCATACCTCACAACCCACTAATAATTTCATTCCACCTAATCTCATACCTCACTATAGTTTTTTAGTGGCAATTGTCATTCCATACATCACTCATTTTTTTATTATTATTATTTTTTTTAAATTCATAATTATATTAAACAATTAAATAAAAACATAATATTTCATTAATAATAAAAAAAATGCATAATACGTAGAAAAAAAATTACATCACCGTTGAAATAAAAAGAAAATTAAACTAGTCATCGAGGTATGCTAAGTCTAGAGCCGCCAAATGCTCCGTAAGATCAAATCGTAGACGATTATGGATATCTTCGTCTAGTAACTCCTGTAGTGCAGTGTCATCGTAAACTGACGCTACCGGCTGATCCATTATACGAACCGGTGATATTGTCATTCCGTCGTCTTTTAAAATCATATTGCATAGTATAATACACGCATAAACGAGGAGTCGATTCTTTTCGACCGACATAGCCCGTAGAGGACGACTAAGAATCATCCACTTTCCCTTCAGACGCCCAAAAGCTCGTTCGACATCCTTTCTGCACTCTTGTAGCTTTTTGAATCTCTTTTCCTTCGGGTCAGTGGGAAACTTATATGCTTTAACCAACGTTGAATATGTAGGATAGATTCCATCGGTAAGATAATATCCACATTTGTAAAGACGTCCATTTACAGTAAATGAACTGTTTGGCGCCGTTCCATTTCGCTCAGTAAGATACAACGGAGATTGATTCAAAACATTGATATCGTTATTTGCACCTGGAGGTCCAAAAAACGAATGCCAAAACCACAAATCATTTGAAGTGACGGCTTCAAGCATAATAGTCGGGTATTGGTGATCACCTCTTTTGTATTGGCCTCTCAAATGCCTAGGAAAATTTCGCCAAACGAAATGTGTACAATCAATGCTACCAAGCATTCCAGGAATGTGATGTTTTTCTTTATGTGCCTCGAATATCCGTGCAACGTCATGGCTTGTCGGCCTACGTAAGAACTCTCGACCGTATAACGCAATCACCGCATGGCAAAAATGATCAAGACAATCTCCTACAAAATATTAAAAAATATATATACGAAAAAAAAATACGAATTAACTAAAAAAAAGTACGGATTAACTTAAAAAAAATACGAATTAACTAAAAAAAATACGAATCTACTAAATAAAAAAATACCGGACGTTCTGCGTGACATGTTTAGATAGTCATCAAATCTATCCGGAGGTTCACCCGTTGCGAGTTGCCGAATGGCCGATGTGCATTTTGTAACGAATGAATGCCGTTTTCTATCATCAAAACTTTGTTTTCCAAATCCAGTAACTCACGAAATAGACCCGCTGTCGAATGATTAGTTCCACTTTGTGCAACATTTAAATTGAAATCGTCCATGCACAAGTTTAAATTGAAATCGTCCGCGAATTCATTCGAATGCTCTGCAGTCTTGTAACCATCGGCTGTCTCTGGAACAGACAAACCATCTATAAATTGGGCGCTGGCAATACACCACGGTTGCTTCATTTCAGCTTGTGTTGCAGAAAGTTCAGCAATGGGAGTTGAATCCTAACAACAACAAAAATAATTAAAAAAAACAAAAAAAATTGAAATTACTCAAATACTGTGAACAAATTCAGGTACAAGTTAGTGGGGTCAGCAATGTAAGACTGTGTGATGCATACCGGTCCAAAGAGGTTACAACAGTCAGGTTTTCGAAACTTTGAAAGTCCTGACCAAGCAAGACCACGTAGAATGATCTTATTGTCTTTCACCCACCAACGTGAGCTTTTAGGATAATTCTCCAAAATCCAAATCTGTAATAGCCACAACTGTCATCTTTAAAACGTGTACTTATGCAGCTATCGTTTTTGAAAATGTTTCAAGGTTTACCAAAGTAAAGGTCACGTGTTTAGGATAAAACAAGACCTTTATGGTTACAATTTAAAAAATAAATCACAAACTAAAATGTGTTATAACATTTTTGTTATCTAAATTACGGGCAACTTTTATATTACCTGTATACAGAACAAAAAACCATGATTTCATAACAATAAAACAACAACATTAATTTTAGGTACTTTTGAAATGAATAAGCAATAGCATAACAAAATAGAATCAAAAGCAAACTACAGAGAATTCAAACCTTGAAAGCCCAAGCGAACCCGTATAGATTGTATGTGGCACTGAACTTTGGGTTTTTTTTCAATTTTAACAGATGATCTTTTCTGTGAATATGAACAATATTGACAGTCCTTTGATAAAATTTATGCCACATATATTCACCCCAAGGAAATACATTCTAGGCTTCAAAATCATCAACCAAGGACAATAAGTGATTATGCACGCAATTCCTGTCTTCTTTTCCCATAAACACCAGCTCTGCAGCTACCAGCAGACACACCCTAACAGCATCCTCATCAGAAAGAGATAACCACCTTTTCCCATCCTTTTTTCCGTCATTAACAAGTTCCAAAAGATCAATTGCATGTACATTTGTTATACCATTACTTTTTTTTTCAGGAAATACACGATCGGAAAATTCGCTAGATGGTTTAATAGGTTTTGAAACTTTGCCAAATCGAAACCCGGTTATTAGGCAAAATTCTTTCCGGCCAAACCTTAACGAATGATCCCCAATTTGGAATTTTAATGGAGGGGAATCATAGATGTTAGAAACATATACCTGGTGTTGCAAAACATAATGCATCAGAAGGCAATCATTCTCGCACGACTTTATATCCAACCATGGACTAAATACTGTTTGCCTGAACAACCTTTCCCGGTTTTCGTTCTTTGACAAACAGAGTTTAATATCTTGCAGCAACTTCAATGTAGAACGAACTCCGATTTTACAATTGTACAACTTTAATTTTGTCATACGTAATTATACAGTAAAATTAATTAGGGGGTTAGAGGGTTCTGTGAATAAGATGTGGTTTGTGAGTGTGTGCGCGTGATCTAGAAGAAGATGTTTAATTGTAGAAGCTGTTTGAAATTGTACAAGAAGATGTTTGATTGTGTGTGTACGCGCGTGATGTTGTGTGCGTTATTATTATTAGTTTTATAATACAACTAGTGTAAAATGACCATATTATCCTCGTGTATAAATACAAGTTGCCCAATATTATATAGTTGCCCGAAAATACAATTTGGTTGCCCAAAAAACAATACCTTACAATACATGACATATACTCTCAAAATACGTACTTCGGTCATACCTTTGTCGGACACATGGCACCCCATGGTTGGATACCAGGAAATCGCTGGGCAACTGGTCCATTTTCATTCGGCAAAAGTGCGTGGTCCGGAAAGTGATAAGCCTCAGGGCGCGCGGTCTATTTGACTAATTTTCCCTTTGGGATATTACAAAAAACATTTACAGTTCCTGACATTGGTTTGTTACAACCCACTTTACAAGTAGTGTAACAAATTCAGAACTTCATTATAAGACTTAATGTGATTCATCACTTTCCATAAACAAATGGTGTCTTATTAATCTTCTTGGTTGGAGTCTTATTGAGTATATTCAATCTATACTCAATCTACTAACCTTGATATATTTTTGGAAGAAACTATAGTTATCTTGAATCAATTAGTGCCAATAGATTTTGATTCTTCTAACTAAACATACCATAAAACTATGGTATTTCCTTAGAATTAATATTGTAAGAAAATCTAACAATATTTAAGATAACCATCTACTCTTTGGCTTACCTATTTACCAACAAAGTAAAACTTAATGGTACAATAGAATTACCAAGTCAATTGCATGCATTATAACACAAGTATTTTTGACCAAGTCAAAAGACATAACAGTTATAATCCCACTATACGTTGCAAGTCATTGATCAACTCATTGAGTTAATGCATATGTCTTAAAACATAGCAAGTTAACGTCTTACTTTATATTGTAAGTCTTGTATCAAAAGACTTCATGCTTGTGACTTTACAAAGAAATCATAAACATTTAAATTAAAGTACTTATGAACACCACCACGGGTTTCAATTAATAATTTCAAGTTAATATTTACTACATATATTTAAGTCATTCAACGAATACATAAATACTTAAAATCAAAGTAGTATTAGATTACTTTATTTAATTATGTCATTCCATGAAATGTTCAACATAAGAAACTGCAAAATCATCCATGCTTGTTCTCACGACACGTGGATATTTTACCTTGGGCTACAATCTAGTTCACGTTCTCACGTAACATAAATTGTGACTATAAGTGTTTCTTAAATATTGAATGACATAAATATTTAAAGTAGTCTTTGTTATCATCTTGACACATGTTCTTAATAGGGCAATCATTTACATTTAAATGTATAATTCCTATTAGGACGTTACTCTCTTAACTCGCGGTCAAGAGAATCCATTTAAATCATATTTATATGTGTTGTGCCATGCACACAATAAAGATTTCTCCCACTTGTGCATGTAACAACTTCATGTAGCAGATAAACAACACGATACACGTTCGTTTATTTGATTAATATGATTTGTGTCATAGATATAACAAGTAGATGTAGGACTATATTGATTTGTAAGGAAACGCACATGACTCTCCTTAAAAAACATAAGTGCCTACAATTGGAAAATAATTATCTTTGAAGATAATATGGGTTACTACACAGGAAATAGGGCTTGTAACTCCCACTGAATTAGAAATCAATAAAACAACTTCTTATTCAGTAATGCAACACAAATGCTCCCACTGAATCTGACAACATTGTAAGTGTTGCATAACCAGTGAAAACAACTTACTTGCTTCTTACTTTCCTACACCTTTGAAGAACCATACGTAATCATTACTTAGGTACTAAAAGGTGTATTCTACTCTGTGAATAATGGGTTATCCATCAATGTTATTAACTTGAAAAATTGGGTATGCAATTTCTTCCTTAATAGGCCTACCATCCCCATACTGGTATGTAGCACCTTTAAAGGCTAAAGCAAAACAAATAGACAAAATATGCTAGTTTGCCTTTTACCAATTTTCGCGGTAATTAGTCTAGCTTCTAATTTAGTAACTCATATACATGTTTTCCAGTTAACCAACATTCATGTTTGTTACAAAAGGATTCATTCACCAAATGAGGGTAATGAAATCTTTATGGAAAATAAGATGTGCAATTCATTGCTATGAGTTACATTAGAATTTAGACAATTTAAATGTTCCTATAATACATTTCTCATTCATGAAAAGGAATAGGATTGAGTCTCATTCTTCTCCCATGGAAAAGAGACTTTGTTTATCTTTTCGGTAAATTATTCTCGATCAAACATTTGTTTGAAAGCAGAATGGATTAATTTACTAATAAAAGACTAAACCATGTTTACGGTTAAATGTTGCATTAATACATTCAAAAGAATTACAAAATTCAATTTTAGTATTTTCGATAATTAACCTTTTCAAGAAAATTAAATACTCATGGTTCATAAACATATAACCATTTAATTTTCACTGAAAACTAGGATCCAAATTGTCATAATCTCATCACGTCAGTTGATCTGCTAGTAATGAGTTTATACAAAATGGTAGAGCTCTTGCTCAATTGCCAATTTCAATTGCAATTCCTAGATTTATGGGATTTATATTTAGCCAATTTCAATTGCCATGTAAACATGTTTTATCTCATCTTATGCCTTGAGTTGTCAGTTCTCACTACAAAACTCAATTAAGTTGTCCAACTTAATAAACTGCAAAATCGTCCATGCCCGTTCTCACGACACATGGACATTTTACCCTTTGATTACGATTTAAGTCACGTTCTCACGCAAATAAAAGGTAATCTTAGGTGTTTCCGTTTCGCTGGATGGCATATAACTTAAATTAAGGGTAATAATTTTGATGTCAAATCAAATATGTACAAAGATGTCATGCATTCATCTTCGTAGCATAGTTTTTATTAAAACGTTTATATCTTGTTTTAATGTATAAGCTTTTCATCATCAAACTTTAATTGAGGTATTGGATAACCAATTAAAGAATTACCTTTAATTACCACTATATCCTACTACTGCATGAGTCAAAAGACCCAAGTTATTCGGATAATTACCACAAAAGTGGTGCGTAGAATTTAGATCAATTCACCCTTAAGATTTTATGCACATTCATAGGAATACTTGGTAGCTTCATTAAGACGCACAAAGTTTGTCAATAATGGGTGAGTCGTTCTAGCTATTTTGTGCATAAAAATCAATCAATTAAACGATTACGATTACTATGCTTAAAAATTACATGTTTCACCATTGTTTAGGCCAGTTTATTTTTCTGATGAAAATACCCTTGTTACACATAACAAACAAGCAAGTATTTAAAAATAAACATATAAACAATGAATTCATAACATAAAAAATAAGTCATGCATATCAAATAGCCACATGCAAACCTTTTGATAAATCCTATTAATAATCAATTCTAGATCTGTCAATATGCATATGTTTAATTAAGACTTTCACCTATTTGACATAATGTACAAGGTGAGCCACATGCATCGATTCATCGATTACGTAAGTCAAAATTAAACACATACCACATAGCACATAATTGATTAAATAATAATTATTGAGGTCTTCCCCAATTTTAGATCTATCATAATTTTAGTGTATATCACTTAACCAAGTAAAACATACAATAAAAGCATATCTATGACAAAACATGCATGTAAGTATCATGGATATAAATCGCACTTAACAATTAATGCAATTAAACAGAGTTACGCAATACACATAAAATTGCATGCAACCTAGGTTTCTAATCCAATTAAAAATCAAGTTTACAAAACCCTAACTAGGGCACTAAACCCCCCCCCCCCCCCCCCCCCCCCCCCCCCCCCCCCCCCCTAAAATTAGGGTTTAGGTTTTGCAAACCCTAGATCTACACACACAATTAATAACACAATCATGTTTATTTTTTTTATGTGTTTCAGTAATTAATTACTTGTTATACAAGGCTCGTGATGCCACTGTTGAGTTTAAGATATATGATAACAAACAAAACCATATAGACATCACAGATTACACAGCAGAAGACTTAAGATCATAACAGTAATTAACTAACTGAAATGAATGCGTAACATACCTCTTGCAATTTGGTTAGATCTCTTGAACAAAGAAGATGAAGTGGTTTAAAGAGTTGTCCCTTACCATTTTACAACTCAAACCAATTGGTGTAAGAATAGTGTCTTACTACCACAGTTTTGTACACACGAATTAACCAACGAATCAAGCGATTGCTAGATCTAACACAAGTCCTTGTTTTATGAAAAAACAAAACCAAAACACCCTTTGGAGGGGGGTTCGGCCGAAGTTAAGCAAGAGAGAGGAGAGGGAAGATCTAGGGTTAATTCAATGCACAAAGTTATAAAAAACCTTAACCCTAGCCTTTGTATATATAGTGAACTAATATCTTGGAGGAAAAGTTAGGGTTTTGGGCTAGGAATAGCCCCCCTTGGCCGGCCATAATGGTGGACAAAAGAGGGAACCCGAATCTTTTCCCAATTTAAGATATTCACCATATATTCTCTCCTTTTTACATTTAACGGTCGTTAGTCATTTCCGTTAAATACTTAACGATCGTTAGACGGACTTTATGTGTAATAATTAATCGTAATCATTAACATTAATTATTAACTTTAATTCTCATTCGCTAATGTATGCAATCCCGTGGTCACGAGTTCGAATCGGACATTCACGTATTTATAAATATATACATTTCCAACACTTATTTATTTTTTGGCTTATATCTCTTAAGCCTCAATTTTTCGGTTTATTTCAAAACTTGTGAGCTTATATAAGTTAATTATGATATGATAAACTCATATAAACTCGTAAGTCTCAAATTGGTGCTTATTAAATATAAGCCGAAATCAAAAAAGCTCATAAACCCACATATAAGCTTAACAAACACCATCGTTAGCGAGTAAAGAAGACAATGTCATACAATTAACGGATTATTTCTTAAATAAAATGGTCAGATATTGTGGTTTGCTACAAGTAACACTCGCAAATGTATAACTCTCTTCTTTTGTGCCCGACATTCGATCCATTTGATTCTTAGGAATTCATTTCCTAGTTCATTGCAGTGTTGTGCCTTCGATCACGTCGAGCATCCTATTCTCAAGCCAGATGAAACTGATTCAATATAATATTTAGTCTACCAGTCGAAGGTAATGTCACACAGCTAGCCTACAACATATATTTGTTTCACAAGGACTTATTTAATTATGAAAGATTGTTAGCAGAGACATAATAGCTCTTGGGATATTTAAGTACTCTGTTTTTACGTTTATGTTGATTTAGGATTACCTTTCGTTAGGCTCGCATTGGGCAATTCTTATTATAGTGAACAAGTACTCGAGGAAACTTGATACTCAATTACATCTTATGATTATTCCCATCAACAATATGTATTTAGATGGTATTTAAGATTCTTTAGTAAATTCAAAATATACTTGTAGAAAGTTGATAAATAACCGATGACAATGACCGGTCAACATGTACTGTTTGCAATGCGACGTATGAATGGCAATGAGGGGGGTGGCAACACGTACATTCCATACCTCATCATACCTCACAACCCACTAATAATTTCATTCCACTTAATCTCATACCTCATCATACCTCACCATAGTTTTTTAGTGGCAATTGTCATTCCATACCTCACTCATTTTTTTATTATTATTTTTTTTAAATTCATAATTATATTAAACAATTAAATAAAAACATAATATTTCATTAATAATAAAAAAAAATGCATAATACGTAGAAAAAAAAATTAAATCACCGTTGAAATAAAAAGAAAATTAAACTAGTCATCGAGGTATGCTAAGTCTAGAGCCGCCAAATGCTCCGTAAGATCAAATCGTAGACGATTGTGGATATCTTCGTCTAGTAACTCCTGTAGTGCAGTGTCATCGTAAACTGGCGCTACCGGCTGATCCATTATACGAACCGGTGATATTGTCATTCCGTCGTCTTTTAAAATCATATTGCATAGTATAATACACGCATAAACGAGGAGTCGATTCTTTTCGATCGACATAGCCCGTAGAGGACGACTAAGAATCATCCACTTTCCCTTCGCCAAAAGCTCGTTCGACATCCTTTCTTGCAGACTCTTGTAGCTTTTTGAATCTCTTTTCCTTCGGGTCTGTGGGAAACTTATATGCTTTAACCAACGTTGAATATGTAGGATAGATTCCATCGGTAAGATAATATCCACGTTTGTAAAGACGTCCATTTACAGTAAATGAACTGTTTGGCGCCGTTCCATTTCGCTCAGTAAGATACAACGGAGATTGATTCAAAACATTGATATCGTTATTTGCACCTGGAGGTCCAAAAAACGAATGCCAAAACCACAAATCATTTGAAGTGACGGCTTCAAGCATAATAGTCGGGTATTGGTGATCACTTCTTTTATATTGGCTTCTCAAATGCCTAGGACAATTTCGCCAAACGAAATGTGTACAATCAATGCTACCAAGCATTCCAGGAATGTGATGTTTTTCTTTATGTGCCTCGAATATCCGTGCAACGTCATGGCTTGTCGGCCTACGTAAGAACTCTCGACCGTATAACGCAATCACCGCATGGCAAAAATGATCAAGACAATCTCCTACAAAATATTAAAAAATATATATACGAAAAAAAAAATACGAATTAACTAAAAAAAAAGTACGGATTAACTTAAAAAAAAATACGAATTAACTAAAAAAAAATATGAATCTACTAAATAAAAAAATACCGGACGTTCTGCGTGACATGTTTAGATAGTCATCAAATCTATCCGAAGGTTCACCCGTTGCGAGTTGCCGAATGGCCGATGTGCATTTTTGTAACGCCGTGAAACTTTTTTTCTTCCTCGCGTCTCGGCCCTCTTTAAACCATTTAAATGTCGCTTCAACATCGCCAACAATTTTTAAAAACAAGCTTTTGCTCATTCGAAATCTTTCACGAATAACACGGTGGGGAAACTTTGGTCGTTCGACGAAATAGTCATTCATTAAAGTTTTTAATTCTTTATCACGAAAGCGGGTCAAAGATTGCCCCCGAGTATTACTTGAGCTAGCGGTGTCTTGAAGGGAATCGCGCATAGCGAAATAGGTTTCTAGAGTACTACCGGTGGACAAAATAAGTTCGGACGACTCTTCGGGAAAAATTAATTCGTCATCGGACGAAGAAGAGGATGATGAAGACATTTTTTTGAATGTTATATTTGATTTGTGTGTGTAAAAATAATGTGATTTGGAATGTGTTGTGAGAAGTATTATTTATAAAGGGAAAGGGAATTTTTTTTTTTTTTTATGCCAATTGCAACGGTCCAAAAATTCAAAAACATACACATGCTCCCCTTCATGCCGTGCGGTTTGTGAAACCGCTCACCATACCGATTTTGCCATACCGCGGGTGTGGCAATGGTTTGCCGAACCATGCCTAAGCATACCGATCTCATACCTCATAGTGTTGCCACCCCCCGATGAGTTTATGCTACAACCTAAATCGGCAGCCAAGCTATAAATATGTTCTGCCAATTTGAGCAAATGTGACCATAAAAGTGATCGTCTCGAGAACCAGTTAAAACAAATTTAATATTAAATGCATTAGTCAGAAACATATTTTTAATAATGGAAAATGGTATACAAATATAAAGGTTATAAAAGTTTGTTTTGCATGGACTTCATGCGAGTTTTAAAGGTCTATGGGGTGACGTGTCATTTTCGAGACTCATCTAATAATTAAAGAGAAGTGTTATTTTACATAACAAACTTTTTTTACATATAAAAGGGACTCATCTCTACCATCCATCTAAAAAGAAATCAATGGATGAGATTAAAAACATTTTATTATTTCACCTATTTTTTATAATTTAAATATCTCTTAAACCGTTAATCGTTAAGTGAAAATATTTACACCGTCGTGAAGAGCATTTAATTATCTTTCTATAGACGGGCACTTTGATATACTTTTGAAAAAAGAAAACAAATTCGATTTTTTCACGTTTTTTCATCTTTTTTTACATTACTTGAAATTTGCATGAAAAAAATCATATTTGATATGTGATATCACATGTGATATCACACTAATATCACATGTGATATTACATATCATATATGATATAACACTAATATCATATATGATATAACACTAATGTCACATGTGATATTCAAATTAGTGTTTTATCATATATGATTTTTTAATGCAAATTTCAGTAACGTAAAAAAACCTTAAAAAAAACGTGAAAAATACGAATTTTTTTGTTGTTGTCGAAAGTATATCAAAGTGCCTATCTATAGAAAGATAATTAAATACTCGTCGCAATGATATTTTTTTTTCCGCTTAACGATTAACGGTTTGAAAGTTATTAATATTTAAAAAAAAAGGATGAAGTGGGTTTTTAAAATGTTGGGATTAATCTCATCCATTAGATCAAATAAAAATGGATGGTGAAGATTGATCCATTGGTATGTAAATAATCTTTTGTCTCAAATGATCGTAAAACAAGCATTAAAAAAAATGGAACATGAGGGAGTAAGCTCGAACACTAGTCATCGTCTATGGTTAAAAGTCACTCAGCCAACTCCTTCATGCATCCACTTACTTATATAACTTCAGCCTTTTATTATTTAAACTAGCTAGATGTGTTTATTTTACCTTTGCCCTTTTATGTTGTGGACCCATTGTATTCTTAACGTTCTGTCTCGATACACAATAAGTTTTGCTAATTGATGCGTCAAATGTTAAGAAAAGTTTTGTTATAGTGTTTGAATTTATCGGGTGTTCGCCGTTCTCAACAGATGCGAATCATGTCAACCTAGATATGAAATATTGAATCTGTTACTATTAGATAACAAATATATTATTGTATTATATTCTATGTTCCTTTTTCATTAGTGTATATTTTATATATAAATTCAATTCTCTACCCTCATTCAATTTATGAGGTAAAACATAATACTTCTCATATGGTATCAACCAAAATAACCTTCACTCTCCTCTAGCAACCCTAACTTTTTTGGCCGCCGCCTCTCTTCCTCTTCATCCGATCTTGTGTTTTCTGCAATGGCAGCCTCTTCTGAAACCCTTTTCTCCATGACAGCCTTTAACCACATGATGCACATGAAGCTCTCCTCCTCTAATTATCTTGTATGGCGAGAACAAATGCTCTTGGTTCTCGATTTTCACACGCTCTCGGCCCATCTTGCAGCTGATGCTTCACCGCCTCCAGCTCTAATTACTGTTGATGGCAAATCTTCTCCAAACCCTGATGCTGCTCCCTGGCTTGATAAGGATAAAAAAGCGGTTCTTCTTATTAAATCCTCTCTCACAGAGGAAGCTGCTGCAGAGGTTCTTGGTCTCAAAGGCGCTCGTGATCTCTGGACTGCTCTTGAACAAGCCTACAACAATGCATCTGTTGAACGCATCCACTCGTTACGTGATTCGCTCCGTTTGATTAAAAAGGGTACGTCTTCGGTTACCGAATATTCTCGTCGCTTTAAAACTTTATGTGATCAACTTGCTGCTATTGGTCATCCTGTTGATGAGATGGATCGTTTACATTGGTATCTTTGTGGTCTTGGGCCGGCTTATGAGGTTTTCTCAACCACCATTCGGACGGCCAGAAGTAGTCCCAAGTTCCGAGATCTTGTTGCTCAAGCCGAAAGCCAAGAATTATTTATCCAATCTTTACATGGAACCGAAACCCCTACTGTTGCTTTTAATGCTCAGCAGTTACGTGGATCCTCACGCGGCTCTCATTCTGGTCGTGGCTCTTATTCTTCAGGCCGTGGGTCCTCACGTGGCTGTGGTCGTGGCCAACAGCTGCGTCGACCCCCACACTGTCAGCTTTGTCGTACAAATGGTCATTATGCGAGCGCCTGCCCCGAGCTTCATTCTTTTGCTTCCCAGGCTCCTTCTGATGAGTCCTTGGTTAAAGCTTTTCATGCTCAATGTCATGTGACAGATGATTCTCCTGATTGGCGCGCTGACTCTGGTGCCACAGATTACATGGTTCCTCCTACGGATTCGGTTCACAATTCGACTCCTTACAAAGGTAAAAATTGTGTTGTTTTTGGTAATGGTAAGACACTTCCTATCTCTCATACAGGGACATCTACAATAGCTCGAAATATTACTCTACGTAATGTTCTTGTGGTTCCTGGTCTTACGAAGAAGCTATTGTCCATAAGCAAGTTAACTAAAGATCATCCAGTTGATGTTTTGTTTTCCGATTCTTATTTTCATATTCAGGATCGGCTAAGCAAGCAGGTCCTCGCTGAAGGCACTTGTGAAGAGGGATTGTACGTGCTCAAGGACTCACCAACCGCCTTTGTTGCCTCTCTTAAACGTTCAAGTAAAGCCTCCTACGAGTTATGGCATGCTCATCTAGGACATGTTGCCTTTAGTATTATTTCTTTACTGCATAAGTTAGGTCTTTTGAATGTTACTTCCTTGTTACCAAAACATGTACTTTGCACTCCTTGTCAACTTGCAAAAGGACAAAGATTATCTTTTGATGTTAATTTAAAACGTGCTTCTTCACCATTGGATTTGATTCATTGTGATTTGTGGGGTCCTGTACCTATTTGTTCTAAAGATGGTTATCGTTATTATGTTGCCTTTATTGATGATTTCTCACGATTTACATGGTTTTATCCTCTTAAAACAAAAACATATTTCTATTCTGTTTTACCAGTTTTTCTCAATCTTGTTCAGACACAGTGCTCACGAAAGGTCAAGGTTTTTCAAAGTGATGGAGGAACTGAGTTTGTTAACCACATGGTTCGGAAATTTTTTGAGGACAATGGTACTTTTCATCGGTTTTCATGCCCTTATACGCCTCAACAAAACAGGCGTGCTGAGAGGAAACATCGCCACATTGTGGAAACTGGCTTGGCAATGTTATTTAATGCTCATATTCCTGCTACTTATTGGGTTGATGCTTTTACCTCTGCAACGTATATTATCAACCGTCTGCCCTCTCCTTTGCTGGACAATGAGTCGCCTTACAAGTTATTATTCCAACAGCATCCGCAATATGATAATTTTCGCACTTATGGTTGTCAGGTGTTTCCTTATCTTCGTGATTACAACAAGCATAAACTTGAACCTAGAAGCCTACCTTGTGTCTTCATCGGTTATAGCCCACAACATAAGGGATATCGTTGTCTTGATCCATCCACTTCGAGAATTTTTATTTCTCGACATGCTCGCTTTAACGAATCGGTTTTTCCTTTTTCCGGTTCTTCACAGCATATTGATCTCTCATCTCTGGTTGTTACAAGTTTTCTTGATGAGCCATCCTTTATGAACACGGTTGAACATCATCGGTCCCCTTCCACTACTTCTATGCCATCTTCGGATACTAATATGTTGCCTCCTTTTATTTTCTTTGAAGCCGAGTCCAATGTTCCGGCTCAGCAACATGTTTCCGAGCCCACTTCACCGGTTCATGAGCCCACTATGCCAACAGATCCTACTCCAGTTTCTGGCCCAGAAACTTCTAACCCAAACACTGCTACGTCTTCTGGTCCGGCCTCTGCTTATGTTTTGGATCAGTCTACTTCGGCCCATCCAATGCAAACTCGTTCTAAGGCCGGTATTTTTAAGACCAAGCATCGGGCTGATCTTGCTTCTCTTACCACTCATGCGCTACATGTTGCTCTTAATTCGGCTACTGAACCTCGAGGTTTCAAATCTGCTGTCAAAGACCCTAAATGGCTTGCCGCAATGCATGAAGAGTTTGATGCACTTCATCAAAACCAAACATGGATTCTTGTTCCGCGCCCGCACTCTACAAATATTGTTGGTTCTAAATGGGTTTATCGAATTAAGTATCACTCTGATGGCAGCGTTGAACGATATAAGGCTCGTTTGGTTGCACAAGGCTTTACTCAGGTACCTGGTCTTGACTATTCTCATACCTTCAGTCCAGTTGTTAAGGCCTCAACAGTTAGAATCGTTCTTTCTCTAGTTGCTTTTACATCGTGGCAATTACATCAGTTGGATGTTAAAAATGCCTTCTTAAATGGCAATCTCACTGAGATTGTCTACATGGAGCAAGCACCTGGGTTCACTGATTCCCGTTTTCCCAACCATGTGTGCAAGCTCTCTAAGGCCTTATATGGTCTTAAACAGGCCCCTCGTGCTTGGTTTCAATGCTTGAGTACCTTTCTTGTTTCCTATGGGTTCATTTGTAGTAGGGTCGACACTTCTTTGTTTATTTACAAGCATGGTTCTTGCATCATGTACTTACTGGTCTATGTTGATGATCTCATTCTTACTGGCAACAATGAATCTAATGTTACCACCTTTATCTCTCGTCTAAATTATTTCTTGGGTCTTGAAGTTGCCTACACTGACACGGGCTTATTTCTCAGTCAGTCTAAATATGCTCAGAATATTCTTCAACGTGCTGCTCTGTATGATGCCAATCCTGTTAGCACTCCCTTAGCTCCTTGATCTGTGCTAAACCGTCAAGCTACCTCACACAAGCTAGCCACTTGTGAATGGCTAACCGTAAGAAACTTAAAACAGTTCAGACACCAATGCAATTTAGATCAGAGGAATAGAATGAATTCCCGGGTCGTTAAGTCCCACGGAGACTCAATGGTGTGTCAAAACAAACTCAGATGATAGAGTGATCACTAAGGATATTGATCAGTAAAGGTTTTGGATGAGAAATTATACTACTGATTGATTGGGATGGAATGGAATACAGAATTGGAAAGCACAACAATCAGATAAAAGAAACGCAAAACTTACGTTTTAAAAACTACGCAAACGCACAAAATAAAAAGTGAAATCTAAGAAATAAAAGATCTAAAAATATGAAAATGACATTTTTCAAATCCTAAAAATAAAATAAAATTATTAGAAAAAGAAAATTATTTTTATAACTATTTATTTAATTATTATTAATTAAAAACTCTTTTAACTATTTAATAAATACTCTAAAATAGAAGAAAATACAAAATAAGGCTAGAAAAATAAAATTATGATTGATAAAAATCTAAAATATTATAAAACTAATTTTAAAATTAAAAATATATTTTTCACACTTTTTATATAATTATTACTAATTAATTATTATTTAAAATACACTTAAATACTAGAAAATATAAAATAAAACTGGAAAAATGAAATTTTAACTTGAAAAAATCTAAAATATGATAAAACTAATTTTAAAACTGAAAAGATATTTTTTATGCTTTTTAATTATTTATTACTAATTAATTACTATTTTTAACTAATTAAAATTATAATAAATACTAAAAAGATTAGGAAAATTATAAAACTTTTTCTAAAAATACTATATGATGACAGAATACTAAGAAAAGTATAAAAACAAGATTTGCTTATTAATAAGCTAAAAAGAAAAATCAAAAAGCTAAAACCTATTAAATAAACACTATCACTGATTTTAACTTGATATTTTTCTGGATTTTCTTTTTGAAAACTACTTAACTACTGATTTTATGAAACTTTAATGAACACAAAAATTTTACCAACTACAAATAAGCTGTTTAACAAGCTTATAAGCCAACAGATGTGCTTTTGAGCTTATTTGGTGAAATAAGCTCAAACAAGCTCACAAGTTGAAACAAAAGCTCCAATAAGATAAAAACAAGCTAGATAAACAGAAATGAAGCTAAAAAGATCAATTAAAAACACTGATAAGCTACTAAAAAGGTAATAAGCACTTATTGACAACACAAAAAATGGGACAAACTTAGAGCTTATTGCAGCCCTACTAAACAGGCTTCAAAATGAAAAACAAGGCTTGAGACCTCAAGATGGCTAGGTTGGCTACCCAAAGAACCAAGAATCACAGGATTTGAGCAACTAATAAGCTCTATGCAAGCTTATCAAAATGGTGCCATTCACTGTGCACAGGGCATGGTTTCAGACTAGGTACTCACAAGAAGCTAGTCAAAAAGCACTTAACAAGCTGATTCCAAGAGATCTAGTATTTTTCTAATTTTGTTAAGCAACTGAACTTTAATACCCTAAGAGCTTTTAAGCTAAAACTTATTATTAAGCACACAGTAAAAATATCTATTTTATTCAAAAACGACCTAAATGAAAATTTTGACTTTTCTTAAAAACTAGACAAGTTGACTTCTATGAACTTTGAACTGATATTAAGCACGGAATGTGTTATGTTAAGTTGAAATAAGACTGATTTGATCAATATAAACAACTTATAAACACAAATCCATGGTCATGATTCATTAAAATCCAACAGTGAGCACAAAAGATTAGATCAAAGATTATTTTGACTTTTCCACAAATGACAACTTGTTTTCTTGACTAATATGAGTTATTATACACTTATGTGACACAGAGCAATCACAAACAACAACACAAACAATATTTATTGCAGTTTAAGCAAGCAAATCCAAACACCCTTTACTTCACTGTTTTGATGATTTTTCAAAACAAATCACAGATTACACCCATAAAACTGATTCAAGACCTTATGATATCATTACATGAGACTAAATAAGCATGAACCAACAGGACTAAAAACATGAAACACAAGAATTATGATTATACTGATTTAACTGTCCTAATGAGATTTTTACAAAATACAAATTTAAAAGAACAACCTACTGATTTTAATGATTAAATACACTTGACTACTACTAATGAACACTAAGAACCAGAATTTACAATTACTAATCAACCACAACAGTGAAATGCAAAAATGAATAAAAAGGCTTACAAAAGCTTCCAAGCTCAAAACTGAGAACAAGAACCAATGAACACCCCTATTAGCTTACCACTAAGCTACTAACCCAAGGCCATCCAAGATTTACCCTGCTCCAGCTGTGTACACCATTTCCAATGGATTTTTGATTTTTTCACTAATTAATTTGTATTTTTAATGATTTTCTGATTTTGCTTCTAAACTGAATTTTAGTGTTTCTAATAGCTTAGAAAAGCTATATGGGAGCTTACATGATCTATTTCAGTCCATACAAACAACTAAAAACAATATTTGAAGCATATGAGATTTTTGAAGGAAAAATTGCATAAACTGAATTGGAACTTGATATTGAGATTGATGTTTCACAAAAGCTTTCTTATAACATAAAAACTTGAAATACAGAGTTTGAAGACTAAATCATACACTGAATTTAAAAGTAAGCTAAAAACGACAATGAGACTTAAAAATTATATTAGAGATAGTGATACATTGCTTCTTCTCCTTCCTTTATAGACTTTTAAGACTCTCTCTTGACCTCTGAATCTTTCCCACCACTTCTGAGCCATTGGATTGGCTAAAACCATCATATCCGTCCAAGTGTCTTTTTGGCGCCAAATTCTTCAAGGCAGGTTTTGATATTAATTGGAGTTGGTTTCAATCAATTAAGGATATTTGGGTGTTAGTGGAGGTGGAGGGGACAAGGTAAGGGGGGGTTGAAGAAAAAATGGGAAAACCATGACTGGTTTTGGGGAATCAGAGGTGGGAGAGGGAGAGCTACAGTAGGGCGGTATTTGGCTTGTTTGACTTTATTTGACCGTTGTAATAATAAACGGGGTGGGTTGGTTTTGGGCCAAGTTTGGGCTTGATTTGGGTTTGATATTAAAACAAGGGTCCGGTTGGGTTTATTTAAGCACAAGGACCAAAAATGCAAATCTGCCAAACATGAGGACTGAAAATGCCAACTTTCCAAACTTATAACAAGGACCAAAAATGACAAACATTGATAGTACAAGGATAACTTTTGCATAAAATTCCATTTTAAAATATCCAAGGACTACTTTTGCAATTTTTCAAAGTTTAAGGACCTTTTCCGCCATTTGACCAAAGAATCATTCAAGGATCATTTTTTGCAACTTAGAATATTTTAGGGACCTTGAATGACAAAACTTCACATTTTTGAATTCCAGGGAGTAGATTTGACAACTTTTAAAACTTGGGGGACTAAAACTGCCAATTTTGCAAACTTGAATCATTTTTCATCTGATTTTGATATTTTTGCATTTAAAACTAATAAAACACTGATTTGTGATATTTTGATCATTTTGATGTGTTTCTGAGTGTTTTCAGATGATTTTGCAGTTTAGATTGTACAAAAATGATGAGTATTTAGACACTCATCAATCCCCCACACTGAGATATTGCTAGTCCCTAGCAATGATTTTAGAATTTAGATCTTTTAATGGATTTTAAAAACTCTTTACCAAAAGCCATCACTTCTGGAGTAGCCAAATGTTTCAGTTCAAGTAAGAACTATGGTACACTGATAACCATCTGATTTATTGGCAAATCATAAACCATATAACGGATTTGATGTGTCTTTACCAGAAGCCGTACCCTTCTGGACTAGCCAACTCTTAGATAAATTATCAGAATTATCTTTGGTGAGCTGAATACCAATTATGGATTTTCCACTGCCTTTACCACAAGCCATAATCTTGCGGGCTAGCCAACTCTTCACTTTTTAGGACATGGTGAGTTGAGAACCATACAATTTTGGGCAAATTGCAAGCCATATAAACGGATTTGAGAAATCTTTACCAAGAGCCGTTTGCTCCTGGATTAGCCAATCCTTTTGTGTATTAGACATGGCGGACTGATAACCAAGCTGAGTCAATGTAAAACACTTACTCCAAAAAAAAATTTGGCCAAAAACGGGGGAATTGGGTGGATAAATATGATAAAATTCGTGAGAATTCCCCCCCACACTTAGAAATGAATATTGCCCTCAATATTCAAAGTACCGGCGGTTATGCCGAAACAAAGAACGTAAAAGGGAAATACTACGGCCTTTTATTTGGAAAGATTTTTTTTTTTTTTTTTTTAAATCTTATATACAACAGTGTGGGGCAACTCCCCCACACTAGGGTGGTAGAATAGAGAAAGAAGACAGAAATATGGGTGAAAACCCATATGGTGAGTGCTAATGTTTTAGATTACCGAGCCATTAGCTTGACTTGATCCCCGCATTCATTGGTTCATGGGGAATGTTTGTAAATCCGGACAACCACGGAGGAATGTCCTCTCCAAAATAATGCTTCACTCGATGACCATTTACTTTAAAATTAGGACCATCGGGTTGAGATAACTCAACGGTACCATAAGGATAAACCTTAGCAATGGTAAATGGACCAGACCAGCGGGACTTGAGCTTTCCCGAGAAAATATTCAATCTAGAATTGAAAAGAAGGACTCGATCACCAACGTTGAAAACGCGGTTCTTGATTTTAGAGTCATGAATCTTCTTTGTCTTTTGCTTGTAGATCAAAGAGTTCTCGTAAGCTTGATCACGAAGTTCATTTAATTCATTCATTTGAACTTTTCTATGATCACCGGTTGTCTGTATATCGAAGTTTGCATGCTTTAAGGCCCAGTATGCCTTGTGTTCTAGCTCAATCGGAAGATGACATGCTTTTCCGTACACTAGCTTGTATGGAGTACACCTGATGGGTGTTTTGTAAGCTGTACGAAAAGCCCGAGTCGTCATCTAGTTTATCCAACCAGGATGCACGATTTTCGCCTACTGTCCTTTCAAGGATTCTTTTAATACCACGGTTTGAAACTTCCACCTGCCCACTTGTTTGGGGGTGGTATGCAGTAGAGAGACGGTGGGTAACACCATATTTTTGCATGACTCTTTCAAATTGGTCATTACAAAAATGTGTACCACGATCACTAATTATCGCTCTCGAAGTTCCAAACCTAGCAAAAAGAGATTTCAAAAATTTCACAACAACTCGGGCATCATTGGTAGGTAAAGCTTTTGCTTCAACCCATTTTGACAGATAGTCAACAGCCACGAGTATGTACTTGTTTCCACGAGACGAAGGAAATGGCCCCATAAAATCAATACCCCAGATGTCGAATATCTCACAAACTTGAATGGCATTTTGCGGCATTTCATTTCTTTGAGATATATTTCCGTGACGTTGAAAAGCGTCACAGGATTTGACAAATTCGTGGGCATCCTTATAGATTGTGGGCCAATAAAACCCGGAATCAAACACCTTTTTGGCGGTGTAGTTTGGACTATGATGGCCCCCGGTGGGTCCAGCATGGCAAGCTGTGAGAATGTCAATAGCTTCCTGTCCATAAACACACCGTCGGATGACTTGATCCGCACAGATTTTGAACAAGTAGGGGTCGTCCCAGAAATAATGTTTAACATCTTTGAAGAATTTGTTCTTCTGTTGGGTCGACATCCCTTTCACAATGAAGTTACCCGCATGGTAATTTGCGAAGTCAGCAAACCATGGGGTGGTAGAATTTCCACGAAAAGAAACCGCATTGAGTGTCTCGAGAGGAAATGTTTCATTTATTTCCTTTTTCTCGAAAACATCCTGGTGAGGGTTCTCTAATCGGGACAGATGATCAGCAGCCAAGTTCTCAGCTCCTTTTTTATCACGTATAATGATATCAAATTCTTGGAGGAGGAGAATCCAACGGAGCAATCTCGGCTTTGCATCTTGTTTTGCAAAGAGATATTTAAGAGCCGAGTGATCCGTATATACTACACATTTGGTCAAGATTAAGTACGGCCGAAATTTCTCAAATGCATACACCACGGCTAATAGCTCTTTTTCTGTGGTGGTGTAATGAGTTTGAGCTTCAGTCATAGTCTTACTTGCGTAGTGAATTGGCTGAAAATGCTTGTTTCTTCGTTGCCCTAGGACTGCGCCGATAGCAAAATCACTTGCATCGCACATGAGCTCAAAAGGCAAGTCCCAGTCGAGAGCAACGAGAATGGGTGCTTCAGTAAGCTTTTTCTTCAATGTTTCAAAAGCTATGATGCACTCGGGTGAGAAGATAAAAGGAGCATCCTTTTCAAGAAGATGGGTCATAGGCCGGGCGATTTTGGAAAAATCTTGTATGAATCTACGATAGAAACCGGCATGACCTAGAAAACTCCTAATACCTCTGACGGTAGTAGGATGAGGTAATTTAGCAATAACATCGACTTTTGCTCTATCAACCTCAATCCCATTCTTTGAAATCTTATGGCCAAGGACTATGCCTTCTTTGACCATAAAGTGGCTTTTCTCCCAATTTAGACAAAGATTGGTGTCTTCACACCTTTGAAGCATTTTTTCTAAATGGGAGAGACATGATTGAAAAGAATCCCCAATGACCGAGAAGTCATCCATAAACACCTCCATCGTTTCCCCGATCATGTCGTGGAATATGGCCATCATACATCGTTGGAACGTGCCAGGAGCATTACATAAGCCAAAAGGCATACGTTTGTAGGCAAAAGTTCCGTATGGGCAGGTGAATGTAGTCTTCTCTTGATCCTGTGGATCAATGGGAATCTGAAAGTAACCCGAGAAACCATCAAGGAAACAATAGTATTCATTCCCTGCTAATCTCTCAAGCATCTGGTCCATGAAGGGTAGAGGAAAATGGTCTTTACGGGTGGCGTCATTTAACTTACGATAGTCAATACAAACCCGCCATCCCGTAACCAGCCGAGTTGGAATTAACTCGTTATCTTCATTTGTGACAACAGTTATGCCACCCTTTTTAGGAACACAATGAATTGGGCTGACCCAAGGACTATCTGAGATCGGGTAAATCAATCCTGCATCAAGAAGTTTGATAACCTCCTGTTTGATAACATCATGGATTTTTGGATTCACTCGTCTCTGATGTTGAAATGCTGGTTTGACGTCATCCTCCATCAAGATTTTATGAGTACAGAACTCAGGGTTGATACCCTTTATGTCGGAGAGTTTCCAAGCAATTGCTTGCTTGTGTGACTTCAAAACCTTTATGAGAGCAGCTTTTTCATCTTTACTCAAATCTCGAGCAATAATGACTGGCAATTTATCATCACCCTCAAGAAATGCATACTCAAGATGAGGAGGTAAGTCCTTAAGCTCAACCTCAGGAAATTCTTCAGTTTTCTCAACTGACTTGACTTCCTTGTTATGAAGTTTGATGGGAGGGAGAGGAGGAGAAGTGTCCTGATTTAACAATTCCTCAAGAAGAATATCTCCCTCCAGATTAATCTCATCAGGAATTGAATCACTAGGGTGAGGGGTTGATGATGGATCATCATTGAGCAACTTCTCAATAAGAAGTATGTCCCCCTCAATGTCAATTGGAGCGTGATCAATTTCCCAAGGAACAGAATCACTAGCCAAGTATGCTTCAATCTCATCTAAGATGAAGTCGCTTCCCTCAAACGGAGTGAGGGAAGGAGTAGAATCGGCTATGATAGGTTGGGAAGATGTGGTAGGATCCCCACTCACAGAATTATGAGAATAACCAAGAACTTCTTGAGAGTACTCTTCAGAAGCAACATCAATGATATCTATTCGGTTAACCGATTCAGAATCATAATTTGCGGAGTACCTCGAAGTTTGATCAAGGTTAAAGGTGACAGCTTCATTACCAACACGCAATGTGATTTCTTGCTCAAATACATCAATGAGAGAACGGCCCGTTCTTAGGAATCCTCGACCAATAATGAGAGGAACCCGATGATCGGCATCAAAATCGACAACCACGAAGTCAGCTGGAAAATGGAACTTTCCTACTTTCACAAATACGTCCTCAGCAATGCCAAGAGGACGGGATATGGAACGATCTGCAAGCTCGAGAGTCATGCATGTAGGAGTAAGTTCCGGAAGAGAAAGTTTCTTCCACACTGAATAAGGCATAAGGTTTATGCTTGCACCAAGATCTGCTAGGGCAAAGCATTCAACCATTCCTGGGAATACACAAGGTAGGAGAAATTTCCCAGGATCTCCAAGCTTTTCTGGAAGCTTCTTCAGGATAACTGCAGAGCAATTCTCGTTCAAAGGAGTTTTTGCCATTTCAAACAGCTTTTCCTTATTGCTTAACATGTGTTTGAGAGTTGATGCAAACTTGGGCATCAGCATGATAGCATCCGCAAAGCTTATGTCAAAATGTAACTCTTGGAAAATTTGGAAAAATTTGTCCATTTGATGACTGGCTTTCTCGCGGAGCTTTTGCTCATTCAAACGTGATGGGTAAGGAATAGAAGATTTGGATTTCTGATTCTCAACAGGAGCTACAGGAGGTTCAAAAACAACTCCTTGATTTGACTTGGGTTTCTGGACAGCTTGAGGTTGGACTACCGAAGGTAGGACGTGTGCGGTACTTCGTGGGCTAGAATAATGCACCTTGTCCGTTGTTTCCTTGGTAACTTGACTCATTGCCACAGGTGGAGGAGGCATTGGAGTCGTAGGTCCATTGTGTGTTTTAGGTTCACTTTCCACTACCTTAGGGGGAGAAGAAGAAGAAGAGGTAGTAGGAACAGCAGGTCCATCATATGAAACACCACTTCTGGTTGTGATCGCCTTTGCATCGCCCCTCGGGTTAGCGATCGTGTTGCTCGGAAGTTTTCCTGAGCCCGAGGGTTGATCATTTAAAGACTTCTTTAGATCAGCAATCTGACTGACCAACAACCTGTTCATTTCATCTTGGGATTTCATGAATTGCTTCAAAACTCATCGATGATGGTCTGGAGGAACAATGACGGGAGGAGTGGAGGATAATTTGAGGCAGTATGTTTAGATTAAAGCCAAAATTCCCTTGATTAGGATTCATATTCCCATGAAATTGATTCCCTCGATTGAAATTGTTTTGATTAGGGTTTCCTTGATGTTGGAAACCTTGATTGGGTCCAGGATAGAAATTACCTTGGTTTTGATAACCTTGGTTCATTCTTGGTTGGTTCTGATTCCGGTTTTGCATGTTATGATTCTGGTTAAAACCGGGTGGTGCCTGATTAGTGTTAGCACGGTAGTGTGGTTCATTTTGAGGACGGTATTGATTACCTCCTTGCTGTGAACTACCGGCTAGAGCATTGGCCTCAAATGGACTACCATCGGTGGCAGTACAATTGTAGTATGCATGAGGACCACCACAAGTAACACAACTCTCGACTTTCTTCACTTCAGCATGTGTTGGTGTCTGAGTGAAGGTCACTTTCTTCTGGTTAGCAAGAACCAAAGCCTGAACAATGTCTGTGAGTTTGTCAATCTTAGCATCGGTGCTAGATGTACTCACGGGGGATGAAGAAGAAGAAGGTCCAGCATGAGACTGATATGTCTTTGCTCGGAAAGGGGGACTGAGACTTGTTCTCAATGATTTGCAAGGCCTCTTTTGTGGTCTTGCTCAGAAATTACCTCCGCGGAGGCATTCAAAGAATCTTGATTAGTCTGATTGAGACCATTGTAGAAAGTATCCATTTGCATTAACTCGGTAAAACCATGATGCGGACACTTGAGGAGCAATTCTTTGTAACGATCCCATGCCTCCCCGAATGATTCATCAAATCTCTGAGAAAATTTCATTATCTCATTCTTAAGACTTGTAGTTCGAGATGGAGGATAGAACTCATTAACGAACTTGGTGACTAGATCTTCCCATGTCTCAATAGAACGAGGGGGTTGTTTCTCAAGCCAATTCCGGGCTTGTCCTTCTAGAGAAAATGGGAACAGAAGAAGCTTGATAGCTTCATGTGGGACATTCTTGTACTTGATGGTAGATGCAATCTTGTTAAACCATCGAATGTGTGCATGAGGATCATCCCGCTCAAAACCATAGAATTGGCTTTGGGTTACTAGATTAAGCAACCCGGTTTTGAGCTCGAAAGTATCAGCCACGATGGCTGGGACAACAATAGCATCTCCGTAACCCTCGATGGGTGCTTGGAGAAGCTCATTCATGGGTTTGTCTTCGCCATTTCGACGGAGGTGGTGGTGGTAGACGTTCCTCACCACGGTGAAGGAGCTGAACGTTCTCTACGTCTACGAGGAATCTTTCCAAGTTCAGAAAGTGGACTTGTAGAACTGGAAGAACGAGTGCGCATGCACTAAGTATAAAAATCAATTTTTAAAACAAATGAGGCAAAACGACAAGTGAACTTAACCAATAATCACAAATGAAATGGCTTCTTTGAAAAAGGTACACCAAATCACAAGTGACACAAAGGCAAGTTTTAAATCTGATTTTCGGGAACTTATTATGGTCACACCCCCAGTTAGTAGGAGTACTGTCTTGATTTGCGGTGGTTGATTTTTATGTATAAATTAAGTACCACTGAAAAGACGTAGGTAATGATTTGTGCTGATGGGTTTAAAACTTTTGGACAATATTTTTGGAATCGTCTCGTTTAACCAAATCGTATCTCTTCAAGAATCACCTTAAAAGAGAATACAAAATAGAAAACGTTCCGATTGTTTTGTTGTTTTATATATTTTTTTGGTGTTTTTAACACTTTAGGAAAAGTGCTAATGAACTTTTTGATATTTTATATAACTTTACAAAAACTTTTTACAAATGGTGGGATATGTGCAAGAATGGGTCTGAAAATGGCTAAACACACGCTAAAGCCTCCCCGGCAGCGGCGCCAAAATTTGATCTGTGCTAAACCGTCAAGCTACCTCACACAAGCTAGCCACTTGTGAATGGCTAACCGTAAGAAACTTAAAACAGTTCAGACACCAATGCAATTTAGATCAGAGGAATAGAATGAATTCCCGAGTCGTTAAGTCCCACGGAGACTCAATGGTGTGTCAAAACAAACTCAGATGATAGAGTGATCACTAAAGATAGTGATCAGTAAAGGTTTTGGATGAGAAATTATACTACTGATTGATTGGGATGGAATGGAATACAGAATTGGAAAGCACAACAATCAGATAAAAGAAACGCAAAACTTACGTTTTAAAAACTACGCAAACGCACAAAATAAAAAGTGAAATCTAAGAAATAAAAGATCTAAAAATATGAAAATGACATTTTTGAAATCCTAAAAATAAAATAAAATTATTAGAAAAAGAAAATTATTTTTATAACTATTTATTTAATTATTATTAATTAAAAACTCTTTTAACTATTTAATAAATACTCTAAAATAGAAGAAAATACAAAATAAGGCTAGAAAAATAAAATTATGATTGATAAAAATCTAAAATATTATAAAACTAGTTTTAAAATTAAAAATATATTTTTCACAATTTTATATAATTATTACTAATTAATTATTATTTAAAATACACTTAAATACTAGAAAATATAAAATAAAACTGGAAAAATGAAATTTTAACTTGAAAAAATCTAAAATATGATAAAACTAATTTTAAAACTGAAAAGATATTTTTTATGCTTTTTAATTATTTATTACTAATTAATTACTATTTTTAACTAATTAAAATTATAATAAATACTAAAAATATTAGGAAAATTATAAAACTTTTTCTAAAAATACTATATGATGACAGAATACTAAGAAAAGTATAAAAACAAGATTTGCTTATTAATAAGCTAAAAGAAAAATCAAAAAGCTAAAACCTATTAAATAAACACTATCACTGATTTTAACTTGATATTTTTCTGGATTTTCTTTTTGAAAACTACTTAACTACTGATTTTATGAAACTTTAATGAACACAAAAATTTTACCAACTACAAATAAGTTGTTTAACAAGCTTATAAGCCAACAGATGTGCTTTTGAGCTTATTTGGTGAAATAAGCTCAAACAAGCTCACAAGTTGAAACAAAAGCTCCAATAAGATAAAAACAAGCTAGATAAACAGAAATGAAGCTAAAAAGATCAATTAAAAACACTGATAAGCTACTAAAAAGGTAATAAGCACTTATTGACAACACAGAAAATGGGACAAACTTAGAGCTTATTGCAGCCCTACTAAACAGGCTTCAAAATGAAAAACAAGGCTTGAGACCTCAAGATGGCTAGGTTGGCTACCCAAAGAACCAAGAATCACAGGATTTGAGCAACTAATAAGCTCTATGCAATCTTATCAAAATGGTGTCATTCACTGTGCACAGGGCATGGTTTCAGACTAGGTACTCACAAGAAGCTAGTCAAAAAGCACTTAACAAGCTGATTCCAAGAGATCTAGTATTTTTCTAATTTTGTTAAGCAACTGAACTTTAATACCCTAAGAGCTTTTAAGCTAAAACTTATTATTAAGCACACAGTAAAAATATCTATTTTATTCAAAAACGACCTAAATGAAAATTTTGACTTTTCTTAAAAACTAGACAAGTTGACTTCTATGAACTTTGAACTGATATTAAGCACTGAATGTGTTATGTTAAGTTGAAATAAGACTGATTTGATCAATATAAACAACTTATAAACACAAATCCATGGTCATGATTCATTAAAATCCAACAGTGAGCACAAAAGATTAGATCAAAGATTATTTTGACTTTTCCACAAATGAAAACTTGTTTTCTTGACTAATATGAGTTATTATACACTTATGTGACACAGAGCAATCACAAACAACAACACAAACAATATTTATTGCAGTTTAAGCAAGAAAATCCAAACACCCTTTACTTCACTGTTTTGATGATTTTTCAAAACAAATCACAGATTACACCCATAAAACTGATTCAAGACCTTATGATATCATTACATGAGACTAAATAAGCATGAACCAACAGGACTAACAACATGAAACACAAGAATTATGATTATACTGATTTAACTGTCCTAATGAGATTTTTACAAAATACAAATTTAAAAGAACAACCTACTGATTTTAATGATTAAAAACACTTGACTACTACTAATGAACACTAAGAACCAGAATTTACAATTACTAATCAACCACAACAGTGAAATGCAAAAATGAATAAAAAGGCTTACAAAAGCTTCCAAGCTCAAAACTGAGAACAAGAACCAATGAACACCCCTATTAGCTTACCACTAAGCTACTAACCCAAGGCCATCCAAGATTTACCCTGCTCGGTTGTGTACACCATTTCCAATGGATTTTTGATTTTTTCACTAATTAATTTGTATTTTTAATGATTTTTTGATTTTGCTTCTAAACTGAATTTTAGTGTTTCTAATAGCTTAGAAAAGCTATATGGGAGCTTACATGATCTATTTCAGTCCATACAAACAACTAAAAACAATATTTGAAGCATATGAGATTTTTGAAGGAAAAATTGCATAAACTGAATTGGAACTTGATATTGAGATTGATGTTTCACAAAAGCTTTCTTATAACATAAAAACTTGAAATACAGAGTTTGAAGACTAAATCATACACTGAATTTAAAAGTAAGCTAAAAACGACAATGAGACTTAAAAATTATATTAGAGATCGTGATACATTGCTTCTTCTCTTTCCTTTATAGACTTTTAAGACTCTCTCTTGACCTCTGAATCTTTCCCACCACTTCTGAGCCATTGGATTGGCTAAAACCATCATATCCGTCCAAGTGTCTTTTTGGCGCCAAATTCTTCAAGGCAGGTTTTGATATTAATTGGAGTTGGTTTCAATCAATTAAGGATATTTGGGTGTTAGTGGAGGTGGAGGGGACAAGGTAAGGGGGGGTTGAAGAAAAAATGGGAAAACCATGACTGGTTTTGGGGAATCAGAGGTGGGAGAGGGAGAGCTACAGTAGGGCGGTATTTGGCTTGTTTGACTTTATTTGACCGTTGTAATAATAAACGGGGTGGGTTGGTTTTGGGCCAAGTTTGGGCTTGATTTGGGTTTGATATTAAAACAAGGGTCCGGTTGGGTTTATTTAAGCACAAGGACCAAAAATGCAAATCTGCCAAACATGAGGACTGAAAATGCCAACTTTCCAAACTTATAACAAGGACCAAAAATGACAAACATTGATAGTACAAGGATAACTTTTGCATAAAATTCCATTTTAAAATATCCAAGGACTACTTTTGCAATTTTTCAAAGTTTAAGGAACTTTTCCGCCATTTGACCAAAGAATCATTCAAGGATCATTTTTTGCAACTTAGAATATTTTAGGGACCTTGAATGATAAACTTCACATTTTTGAATTCCAGGGACTAGATTTGACAACTTTTAAAACTTGGGGGACTAAAACTGCCAATTTTGCAAACTTGAATCATTTTTCATCTGATTTTGATATTTTTGCATTTAAAACTAATAAAACACTGATTTGTGATATTTTGATCATTTTGATGTGTTTCTGAGTGTTTTCAGATGATTTTGCAGTTTAGATTGTACAAAAATGATGAGTATTTAGACACTCATCACTCCTCATGAGTCATTCACTATTGATGGGGACCCTTGCACTGATCCTACGTCTTACAGGTCTTTGGTTGGAGCTTTGCAATATCTAACCATCACTCGTCCCGACTTATCCTATGCTGTTAACCAAGTCTCTCAGTTCCTTCATGCCCCTACGGTTGCCCACTTTCAAGCTGTTAAACGGATTCTTCGTTATGTCAAAGGCACTCTTTCCTTTGGTTTAACTTATAATCGGCCTCATACATCCTCTATTATTGGCTATTCAGATGCTGATTGGGCTCGTTGTTTGGATACTCGCCGCTCCACCTATGGTTATTCTATTTTCTTAGGAGGAAATCTTGTCTCTTGGAGTGCAAAGAAGCAACCTACGATCTCGTTCTAGTTGTGAATCGAATATCGGGCAATGGCGAATCTGCGGTGAAATTGTTTGGATTACTCATCTTCTTAGAGAACTTCATGCTTTGCCTCCTGATCGGCCTACTTTGCTTTGTGATAACAAAAGCGCCTTGTTCATGACTCAGAATCCAGTTTCCCACAAGCGAGCAAAACATATTGACTTGGATTATCATTTCATAAGGGAACTTGTTCATTCAGGAAAACTTTATACCAAATTTGTTCCGACCAATCTTCAGGTGGCAGATATCTTTACTAAAAGTCTTTCGCGTGCGCAGTTTGAACAGTTTCGTGCTATGTTACATCTTGGACCGCCACCATTCCGATTGAAGGGGGGTATTAGATAACAAATATATTATTGTATTATATTCTATGTTCCTTTTTCATTAGTGTATATTTTATATATAAATTCAATTCTCTCCCCTCATTCAATTTATGAGGTAAAACATAATACTTTTCATAGTTACCAAAGCAGTGAATCTAGCAATCACGATGCCCGAACGAGAAAAAGGGAAAGAGGAGTGAAAAAGTATAATATTTTTTGTGAAAAGTGCAAGTTATAAATGTTCGTAGAAATAGCCTTCTTCACAGAAATGTGAAAGTTATAAATGTTTGTTTCATATAGACTTAAGTACTTAACTAGTTTACAATTGTAAGGGGCTGACGTGTCATTTTGTAAAAAATTTTAAGTTTAAAAGCTAAATGGGTAGAACATGGTGAGACATGGTTCGAACCCGTGTTATCTTGTGTAAATACAAAGAAACTTTGCCAATTGTCTCACACGTTCCCACATTTACGATCTTAGATTGTTCATACCTGGATGTTTTAAATTTAAAAAAATTATTTATTTTTTGATTTAAGATCATTCGAGGAAAAAGATAATTTAAATACTAAAGGATCAATCTCTACAATTTATTTTTATTTGATCTAATGGATGAGATTAATCACAACAATTTAAAAAACCCATTTTCATCCTCCTTTTTCAAATATTAATAATTTTCAAACCGTTAATTGTTAAGCGAAAATAAAAATATCATTGCGACGAGCATTTAATTATCTTTATATAAATAGGCACTTTGATATACTTTGGACAAAAAATTTTTTTTTCATATTTTTCACGTTTTTTTAAGTTTTTTTACGTTAGCATTAAAAAAATCATATATAATTAACACTAATTTGAATATCAGATGTGATATTAGTGTTATATCATATATGATATTAGTGTTATATCATATATGATATGTAATATCACATGTGATATTAGTGTAAAATCATATATGATATACATATCATATCACATGTGATATTACACATCATATATGATTTAACACTAATATCACATGTGATATTCAAATTAGTGTTTAATCATATATGATTTTTTTCATGCAAATTTCAAATAACGTAAAAAAAACGAAAAAACGTGAAAAAAATGATTTTTTTTCTTTTTTCGAAAGTATATCAAAGTGTCCGTCTATAAAAAGATAATTAAATGCTTTTCGCGACGGTATAAATATTTTCACTTAACGATTAACGGTTTAAGAGATATATAAATTATAAAAAATAGGTGGACTTAACGGTCTAAGGTGGTGTTGTTAGTAGAGACATAATTGCTTCCGTGGACTTAACAGAAAAACAAAAAATGTAAAGGAATAACGGTGGGAAATCGAACCTTGGTCACCTTATTTAAGAGTCAAGTGTTTTCCAACTCATCTACCCTTACATCCACTGAAATCCTTAGTTTTCTATTATATAATACATTTCTTTAACAAGGAGAAGATAAACATTTGCTTTTGAATGGTACCACTACCTACATATGGAAGATAACTAAATGTTGAAGATAATTTATCTATACTACATGAAAATAGAAAATGGTCAAATAGAAAACAATTAGAAAAAGTGAAAAGTGGAAAAGTGAAACATATGAAATCTCATAACATTGAATGCTATGCTGTAACTATGCTGTAATCTCAACTTAAATGTGATGTTGTATCTTTGGAAAGTATACATTGATTTGGAAAGTATGGCTGATTGTTTAACGCTTAAAATACTGATTCTTGAAACAAACTTAATCACCGCTAAAATTTTGTCGAAACTAGACACCGCTGCCACTAGGCGCGGGTACTCATCTAGTTTGGATAATTTGTTTTACGGCCGGTTTGATTAAGTTTATCATTTGGGCTTATCTATACTATTATATAAAACATTTGGGACTTTCTAAGTAAAGAAGTATTAAAAAAAATAAGACCAAAAACATTTCTTTAATAAGAAAGAATTGTATATGTACATATAAATTACATTAAACATCAAAATTAAATGTCCTTCATTTCATAGACTTTAATAATCCGTTGTTTCTTAATGGCCTATTTAATATATATAGTCCATTATTTTGTAACAACCATTTAATATAAATTCTTGTAACATGTCATTTCAGACATTTAAACCATACTTCTAAGGTCATTCACTATGATAAACCTTTTAAAAGGTTTATACTTGTGTTATGACATTAAATTATAAACTTTTTTGTTTTATAAACCTATTTCCAATATGTTATAAACCTTTTCAAGTGATATAAATATCATACATAATCAAATGCATTAAATTATGAAAAGGTTAAATATCTTAGACATTTTCATGACACATAAGCTTGTAAAATATGCTCATTATGGTTTATAAGTTCTTAAACCTCTTCATTATTTTATAAACCTTTTGATGAACCACCATAGTGGATGCCCTAACAGCCCGTTATACATCATAATTAAGACACGGGATATAAAACCCCCCAAAAAAATAAACACACAAAGACCATCTATACTACCTTAAATTGTATTTAGGACTTTTTATAAAAAGAAGCCTTAAAAAAATAAGCCTACACATTTACTATAAAAGGAAATCTCACATTTCAAAATAAGTCAGACTACAAAAAACTGTATTAATTTTGCTATTAATTGTATTAATTTTGTTATTAGGGTCATTTGCATATATCCCTCCAAAGATGCAAAATTGCTTATATATCCTTTGCATGCATAAAAATCATTGTACTATGTGCATCAAAAACTTGTAAGAAGGATATATATGGAATTATTCACCTTTGAAGGGATATATATGCAATTCCCCCTTGTTATAATTCAATACATAGCTTTAATATTCAGCTATCTTCATGAAAATTAAATACACAACATTGTAACAACACAAATTCAAAACATTGTAGCAGCACACACCAATTCATTCATTTTTACATTTATTTTTAGAAAAAATATGTAACCGAATAATATTTATTTACCGCAAAATAAGTCACATGATATCCGCCGCCGCATTGCGCGGGTACCCTTCTAGTCCAATAAATGGATCTTTTTTTTAGATGAATAGATCATATTTTGCCTCTATTTTTGGTTTACACGAGTATGTGTGACGTGTTTATTATAAAAATGGTTTTTATTATGTAATCAGAAATGGTGCGGCTGTTAGATTATCTTTATCCGTCATCAGAAAATATACTCACTCAACTCCAACTTTTCACTCACACTCCCACTCACCATTCACCCTTATCAATTACACCTCCATCACCTTTCAATTAAATACATACTTTATAAATATATATCACTCTAAATATCTCATACATACTCACAAACTAAATAAATAATATTAACTTACATCAGGAGGTCCCATATTTTCACAAAAACCGAAAAGCTAAATAACTCACCATTGTGAGTTGTTTTTCTCCTTGCTCACCCGTGAGTGTGTTTGTGTGTAGTAGGCTCACGAGTGACTTTTGTCGCTCACTCACTCTCATCATCCATTGATACGGGCCGTCTTAGTGCAGTGCAAGACAAGGATAAGTTAGTACCTTATAAGTACATTGTTTATAGACAAATTAAAGTATCCCCCAGTTAGATAAAGTGTTGCTAACTAGTGCATCGAATGCTACATAGAATGTTAACCTAGTGTCTGAATTTAAAAGACACGAGTCTTCGCGGTGCTTAACAAGTGACGTGATTTGTATCAACCATTTTTTTCAGAAAGACAATAGACTTTTTTTAGTATTATTAAAGCAATAAAGCAATACAAGTACAATTAGAAATTCAAACACTCACTAAAGGGAAATACCCCTACTAGCAAAACGAAACAAAAACCAACATTATAAAACTATCTCATTATGCTCCATCACAACATGAAAATAAAGCCGGTACTCTTCCATGAGGTATGCAAGAGAAGTGGCAGAAAGACCACAACAGCAACTCACTAACAGCAGCTCACAAACCTGTTAAAATTTGCATGCCATAACAGGGTCCGAACACCATTGAACCCATGAAGAGATGGTTCCTTTTTCTCTCGATGTTATCCCAAAAAAAAAAAGATAACATTTGAACCTCGTCACAGATTGTCGTAAGATTTGATAACTTATTTTCGAAAACCCTCTTGTTGCAAGCTACCCACGCCATGTATAACGTTGACCAACAAATCGATTGCCAAACCACTTTTTTGTTTTTTGTTAAAATTACTAGCTCCGATCTAAAATATCTTGTATTTATTGACTCGAAATTACATGAACCCATATTCCACCACTTAAAGACTCTCCCCCACGCTTACAAAACACGAGAGCAACTTAGAAAACAATGTTCTACTGTTTTGACGTCATTTTCACAATGGGGACATAGAATTTGAGTAAGATCTATACGACTATACCGAGATGTTCTAGCCATGAATAAACCGGGACTCTTTTTTGTTGTAAACACCAAATAAAAATGCAAATCTTACTTGGTATGGTCTTGTTCCATTTTGTCTCCTGTGATGCATTTGCAGAACTTAGAATTGTTTCGAAAACCCTCTTGTTGCAAGCTACCCACGCCATGTATAACGTTGACCAACAAATCGATTGCCAAACCACTTTTTTGTTTTTTGTTAAAATTACTAGCTCCTTTAAGATCTAAAATATCTTGTATTTATTGACTCGAAATTACATGAACCCATATTCCACCACTTAAAGACTCTCCCCCACGCTTACAAAACACGAGAGCAACTTAGAAAACAATGTTCTACTGTTTTGACGTCATTTTCACAATGGGGACATAGAATTTGAGTAAGATCTATACGACTACACCGAGATGTTCTAGCCATGAATAAACCGGGACTCTTTTTTGTTGTAAACTCCAAATAAAAATGCAAATCTTCCTTGGTATGGTCTTGTTCCATTTTGTCTCCTGTGATGCATTTGCAGAACTAAGAATTGTTTTTCATCAAGCATTTGTCTTAAACTAGCTAGTCTTAACCGTGAACACCCCTTCATCGTCTAGTATCCACCTCCAAAAACCGCTTTGTAATGAAATTACAGCTTACAGCAAAAAAATTGGTTAAAGTCGTCAATTCATCAAAATCACCTATCCCGACGCCCTAACCCATCCAATTCCATGCCCATGATCCACCCCTCCATATCTTTTTTCACTAACCGTAACATTTTTGTTAACTTCTAACATATATAGTACTAGGAAGGCTTTTTAGCACGGCCCTATGATAATTCTTGATGTTTTCAGTGTGTGGGTACATGTCGGTTCTTAGAAAACTTAACAAAAATAACAAAAAACATGTGTAGCATCATACTTAAGTTACTGAAGTGACAAGAAAAAAAAAGCATATAAATAAACAGACTAAGAAACAATGCGTGGATCTTAAACAATGCATGTACAAGTTGTTAGTGTTTTCATGGGTCTTTCTTTCTGCATTTTATTTGTAACAGCTTTAGTTTTTGGGTCTAAGATACAATTAAGTTTTATTTGTATGGTCTTCTTATTTTCTTTGGGTCTCATCATCTTTTAATTATCTTGTTTAATAGAGGTGGGACGCCTTGTATTGCATTTTGGTTTTTTTCGAGGTTCTTAATGATATGCTGCCTTTCTAAAAAAAATAGTTATTATAAATTATATTACAGTTAAAGTTATATGATAGACATATAATTTTTTCAAATAGTTTATATTATGGTAAGTGTATTCAAAATATTACTTGTTTTGTACACGAACTTGTTATTTTCTACTGATATGCAAGTTTTGTTGATACACAATAAATGTATACCTTTTCAAATGCATGTTCTTTAGTGTATGTGTACATGGTCACAAATGTATATGTTAGTACACAATAACAAGTACGTCTGAAATTAATATTAGGGCCCGTTTGGTATGTAGATGGGTTTAAGATTAGGATTTGGATTTGGATTAAGATTTGGATTTAGATTAAAATTTAAAAGATAGAAATATAAAAAATTGTTTGTTTTATGTATTAGAATAAAAATTGGGATTGACATTTATAATTATTTATTGATTAAATATATATATAAGTAAATGAATGAGACCATGATTGTCAAAAGTTTAGGTGACAAGAAAGTTGTGTTAAAAAAATATAATAAATGAAAAAAAGTAGAGAAAAGTTAAGAAGTTGTCAGAATACCAAGCTAGCAAGACTCCTTTTCTGCATCTCCACTGTCATGGGTCTTAATCCATAATTTAATCCTTCATTTTCAAACCAAACATATAAACTCTACCATTAATCCCAAATCCTAATCCTACTCCCTCAAACCAAACGTCTCCTTAATAAGTCTGGTATACTTTTTTTTAGAAAGGCAACACTTTTATAAAATAAACGAAATGACAAAATATTAAAAAACGACATCCCTCCTCAATTATACAAACCAATTAAAAAAGAAAGAGACCAAAAAGTACAAACTAAGAAAACCATGTGCTAAACAAACACTTTACCAAAATTATACAAACATCTACATTGCATATATTATTTTTGAGTTAAATAAAGTGACACATCATTATTATACTATAAAATAAAATAAAAAAATAAAAAAAAAAATCTACAACCCATTAAGCTTACATATAAAAAGTGAAATGCCATTTAATTGGCTACATCTCCACTACTACATAAGTGGATCCTTTAACTAATTATTTCATTGGTGTAAGTACACACAATATGTGTATGTTGAGAGGACACACTCACACATTTAACTCACCATCTTCACAATGCAATTGACAGATGATTTGGCATCTAAACTATTCTATTAAACATGCATTGAAGATGGCTACACGCAACAAAAAAAAAGAGCAACCAAATATACTACTAACCACACGTCCACACTAACCAACAGTGACATATTTAAGTGTATAGGTTTATCTTTAATACATTTACCAAACATGCAAACAATGAGAATAATCACATTCTTATTAACACGCCCTTATTTGTGCTGATATTTTATGGTTTTATATAAATGATTTTAGTAAAAAAAAAAAATAAATAAATAAATAAATGACGATGACAAGATAGCAAGACACTTTCCTTTACACACCATCACCTCATCATTCATTATGAGTTTTTATTCACCTTCTATCATTTTAACTAAGAATATCTTATATAAAAAGAACTCATACTTTAAATTATTTACAGCTCAAATCAAAAAAATATGTATGCGTTGATTTTGAGTTGCCTTTCTTTTTGGTAATTAGGTTCGATTTGTATGGAACACAGCAGTGGTTTTGAAGAGAAAATAAGATGCTCGTGAGCATAAGAAAGGTGTGGTATATGTTTTAGAAAATAGAAACTTATATTTATAACTCGAGATTTATTTATAGATGATGTACATATATATTGAACTATACATGGCAAACTGAATTCATAAAGTGTTTTGAGATACGCTTCTAAGCTATTGGCCAACTCTGTTGTTGAATGTTGATGACGACACGTACCCTTCTTTCTTGAAAATAAACGTTGCGGATGAAGAGATCTACACAAACAAATGGAGAAAAACAAATATATGAAATCATGAATATATCAACAGTGGCCAGGGTATTTATAGAGTACACTTAGGCCCCGTTTGGTTCGCGGAATCTGCAGGATTCTGATGGAATTGGAATTTGATTCCATTCCATAACATGTTTGGTTGGCAGATTCAAGGAATTCAGAATCTGAATTCAATTCCTTAACGTGTTTGGTTGGCAAATGGAATGGAATGAAATCCTTCAAAATCTTATTTCTGTGGAATTCAACATTCCATAGCAAAGTGTGAGGAATGTTTACAATTCCATGGAATTCAGTATGTTTATCATAAAAATCAGTTATTATTATTATTATTATTATTATTATTATTATTATTATTATTATTATTATTATTATTTATTACATTAATTTTATTATTAATATTATTAATTATTATTATTATTTTAATTTTATTATTAATATTATTAATTATTATTATTATTATTTTAATAATAATATTATTATTATTATTTTAAAAATAATATTATTATTAATATTATTAATTATTGTTATTAGTATTTTCATAGTATTATTATTATTATTATTATTATTATTATTATTATTCTTTTATATTATTACAATATTATTAATTATTATTATTATTTTAATATTATTATTATTTTAAAAATAATATTATTATTAATATTATTAATTAATATTACTATTTTATTATTATTATTAATTTAAAAATAATATTATTATTAATATTAATAATAATAATAATTATTATTATTATTAATAATAGTATTATTATTATTATTTTAATAATAATAATATTATTATTATTATTATTATTATTATTAATAGTATTATTATTATTATTTTAATACTATTATTATTATTATTATTATTATTATTATTATTATTATTTAGTTTATCAATTTTAATTTAAAATAAAATTTAAAATATTTTATTATAATTTGTTTTTCGTTATTTTATTTTCTTCCAACCAAACACGCATAAGTTTTTGCAAATTTCAATTCCTTAAGATACCAAATCCTTAACATTCCAATTCTTTAACATTCCAATTCCTTCACATTCCAATTCCATAGATAGATTCCAATTCCATCAAAAATATTCCGCGAACCAAACGGGGCCTTAGATTGTAAATCTAGTGGACCTAACCCACACACAAATATGTATTTTTAATCTTAATGAGTCTGCTTCATTAGATTTGTAATGGAGAGTGGAGACTAAATCTAACCAGTGATTAGAGTCGATCTAGAGAACTCATATTCTTGAAGGAATAGACATTAGGGTATTTTAGTTACTTCTTGAGAAACTTCTCATCAGTTTTTCTTCTTCAATAATAAATACAGTTATATCTTCAAGCATGCAACACCATCACATCTCAAGAGCCAATCCAAGACTAAATATATCACTAAAACAAACAAAATCTAACAAACAATAAGCGATGCCAACTCTAATCCAAATATTGAAACAACTGAAGCTGAAAGTACAATAGCGTAAGGAACTCAACGATATGAACTTAAACAAGTACAATAGTTTTTTTTTAATAATGAAAAAAAGACAAACGTGAAGATGATGTTGTTGACTTGTTGGTCGTTATAAAAACAACAAGCTGAATTGTTGAGCTTGTAACTTACGTCAGTCATGATGTGTTGGGCAAATAAAGAACTGCGCTTTCCGTTCATAAGCGAGAACCTGCACAAGGAACTATGAGAGAGAGCAAGTGAGAAGAAGTGAAATTATAAAATGAGACACATAAAAAATAGAGATGAAGGTAAAATAGAAAAAGAGAAAATTACCAAAAGAGGCCATTTTTTCAAGTGTGGTTCATTTTTAAGACTTTTTTCTCATCTTTTTCTCAAAAGAGCCTGCTCAACTGCTCAACTACTCGACTCCACCCTTTTTGTAACAAGTGTCAATGCAAGTATAAGAGCACACGGTGTGGGCTTGTCGTCCGCCCTCGCCGTCCATCGTGGCTGCTCGCCGTCTGCCGCCGTGACACCGCCCCCCTTTGCCGTCGGCCGCCGTGGGTTGGTTTTTCGTGGGGACGACGAAGATAGCTTCTGACAAGCAATGGATATTTAATAATGTTACTGAGGTGTGTTTGTGTGTGTAGTGTGTGTTTGTGGTAGTGGTGGGCCCCAAATGAAGAAGTTGAGGTTTGTTATGAGTGAGGAGGGGGTTTGTTGTGGTTAGTTGTGGAGAAGTAGGATGCTGATGTGGCGCTGAGGTGGCACTGACGAAGAGGGAAGGCCTTGTCGTGACACCTAGTGCTCTAAGGGTTAGATAGACAGCTTTTTTACTTTTTAGTTAAATGACATTTATACCCACTATATAAATACCCACCCTCTCTCTTCAATTATTTCATCTCTTCCCCACCGAATTTTCTTTGGATCCGGCAAGATGGAAAGAAATTCATATTTTCACATCATTACGTGCAAGATCCGGCAAGATGATATACCTTTTTTTGTGAAAGAAATTCATATCTACACCCATTTTTTATTTTTTTTGGGTAGATGATATACCTTTTTTTTTGTTTACAGTGTTTGTGTGTGGCAAGATCCGGCAAGATCCGACAGGTGATTACCGGCAAGATCCGGCAAGATCCGGAAATATGTTCCTGCTAGTAAGGTTATGGACCGGTAATCAAACCACCACCACCGCTGCCATTTAAGGAACATAAAAGGGGTGCGAATAATGACGAGGCTGCTTGATGTTCTTGTGTTTTAAAGATTCCGGCGATAGCAGCAGATTCCGGCGAGATTTTAAAGACGAGGCTGCTTGATGTTCTTGTGTTTTCACCATCAATCTGTAGCTATGTTTTAAAGACGAGGCTGCTTGATGTTCAATATTTTAAAGACGAGGCTGCTTGAATTGAAGTAATACACGACAGATACAACAATATAAAACATTTGTTAATAGATGAAAATAACGGTGTCTTGGGATGAGGAGAAACATGTCAGATGGTAGTTTTCTTTTTCGAACATAACCACGAACAAGAGATTAAAACACCAAAAAGTCAAGAATTGATATACCGGAGTATATCTTTTACAGTTGATACATGTCAGATGTTTTATATGTATTCTTTTTTTTTTTTTTTTTTTTTTTAATAATAAAATTGTGGTTAATTATGTAAAGTTATGTTGGAGATGGATTTATTGAATGGTGGATCTAGTAACGAAATAAGTAATTTTGTAAGTATGGATAATTTTTGTGGTTGAGCAGTGGTGGTGGTGGTGGTTATGGACTGCTAAGGTGGTGAGCAGTGGTAGTCGACCAGTTGAGCAGCGGTGGTGGTGGTGGTGGTTATGGACTGCTAAGGTGGTGAGCAGTGGTGGTCGAGCAGTTGAGCAGTGGTAGTCGAGCAGTTGAGCAGCGGTGGTGGTGGTGGTAGTGGTTATGGACTGCTAAAGTGGTGAGTAGTGGTGGTCGAGCAGTTAAGCAGTGGTAGTCGAGCAGTTGAGCAGCGGTGGTGGTGGTGGTGGAGATATGGCCGGATCTTTTCCCATGGCCGGAGATATGGCCGGATCTTGGATTGAGGTTGAAGAGAGAGAGAGAGAAAAAAAATTAGAAAAAATGAAATATGTGGTGTCTTTTATATATGTGTTTGAGGGTAAATTAGTCATTTGAGTTAAAAGGTAAAAAATATCTTCACCTACCACATGACACGTGTCATCAAAATAATGGAGTTGAGCAGCTGAGGAGCAGTTGGGCAGACTCTTTTGGGAAAGAGATGAGAAAAAAAGTCTTAAAAATGGACCACACTTGAAAAAATGTCCTCTTTTGATAATTTTCTCATAGAAAAATTGAGAGAACAGTAGCATACTATTTTCATCCGATGTGTCAAATTTTAGAGGCTACACAGTAAAACAAAGGCTTTCATTTGTAGTATAGGTAGATATGAAACTTTTCACTGAGAACCACACCATCTCCAACCCACCTATCTATTCAAAAAGATGTACCAAGACTAGAGGTGTTCATCGGTTCGGTTATCGGTTTGTTCGGTTCGGTTTGTTCGGTTAATTTTTTTTCTGGGTATAACCGAAAACCGAACCGAACCGAATTCAAATTTGACTTAACCGAACCGAAAACCGAACCCCCAATAACCGAAAACCGAACCGAATAACCCGAATTACCCAAATTTAATAATTTATTCGTTTATTAATATATATTTTTTGAAAAAAATATAATTTCAAGCTTCAAAAATATTATATATATATATATATATTATAAAAGAGTTTTAATATATTTTTTTTATATAAATATATAAAAAAATATATTTATTTATTTAAATTCGGTTTTCGGTTCGGTTTTCGGTTTGGATTGCTAAAACCATAACCGAACCGAAAACCGAACTTTTATTTCGGTTCGGTTCGGTTCGGTTTTGGTAAGTTCGGTTCGGTTATTTTCGGTTCGGTTCAGTTTCGGTTTTCGGTTTATTCGGATATTACCCAACCCATGAACACCCCTAACTAAGACCGTTTCTCACCTTTTTTTGAAAGATTCACAAAAGTTAATACCCGCCTTATATCTCTACCTACCTTGACAATATCCCCCTACTTAGTCCCCCTCCCAAAATCGATATTCCCTCCGCATTCAAATCCCCGTCATTAGCATAAACGCTTTTAATTAATCTAACCTACAACCTATTTTCTTCTTCCCTAAATCTCCGCTACCATTTTCCTACTAACCCTTGAAATATCGAATTGGTAACTAGAAGCGATGAATTTATACATCGTGATACCTAAGCGAATAAGCATTATAAGCACAATAGTTCACACGATGTTGCTTATTCTGCTCATAGTTTCGATCAAGATCTTTAGACGAAAACATTATAATCCATATACATATTTACTTCACTTTCCCGAAAACGTCTAAAAATAGTGGTCAACCTTGGTGTTCATATGTCATGAACTCATGATTTGCTACAAATTGAAATAAAGTGTAACATAGGTCCATCTCTTTTAAATCATGTGATACTATTGGGAGAAAAAGTTTAGAAAATAACCGGAATATAGAGTTGCATAAGCTCTTTTTTGTAAGAGCTTCAGGTATGGCAACGAGGAGGCTTCGCCATGCCTACGTGGACCTCTCGCCGTCCATTGCCGCCACACCACAAGGTCTCGTCGTCCCACGCCATCCAACCCTTCGTCATCTGCACGACAAGCTCAATTCTCTGCAAACTATCTGTTTGAGTGGGACCAAGAAGATATAAACAGTTGTAATTTGAAAGTGGTGGACCCAAATGAAAAGATTGTGTTGTGTTATGATAAAGGAGTTGTTGAAGAAGTTGTTTTATGGTGATGTGGCACTCCGTGAGACCCAAATGAAGAGCATTAGCTTGTTGTGATACCTGAGGCTCTAAGAGCACCCACAATCATAACGCAAGTTAAACTTTAACACCGTGCCACGTCAGCGCCACATCAGCTTTAACATTTCACCTTAACTCACTCAAAAAACACCTACAATCATAACATCCCAAGTTAAGGTTTAACATTTGATATTTTCAAATTCAACCCCTAAACTAAAACAAACACTTCATTTATTAAAAAAACATATCACATTAAACATTAAAACACAAAGTACATTAAACATTAAACACGAATTACATTAAACATTAAAACTACAACGAGATTGAGTAAAAATAAAACTACTAAAACTTAATAAAACGAATCACTAGAGTCCCAACCCTCGTCACTTGAAGAGGAATAAAACTCGTCATTAAAGAGCTTTGACTCCATGATGTCAAAGTAGTTATCTCGAAGATATTGAGCTTCCCTTGCTTCTTGTTCACGACGAGCAGCTTCCTCGCGTGCCTGCTCTTCCATAATCTCTCTATAGTTTTCTTCGTCCTGTTCAAGTTGACGAAGGGAAGCCTCACTTAACCCAAATGGATTGTTTTCAAGATCCACTTGTGGACTGTTAGCAGCTTGATTGTTAACAGCTGGAGTGTTAACAATTGGATTGTTCACAGGTGGAGTGTTAACAATTGATTGTTAACAGGTGGAGAGTTTAAAAATACATTTTTCGGTTGGAAAACCGGAAAGACATCTTCAGGTGGTGTTAGTAAACTTCAAACTCTTCTGGAGTTGGAAAGCTAGTTTCCGGCGACTGTTGTGGACTTGGGAATTGCTGAGAAAAATCTTTGTGAGACATTTTTGTGTGTGTGAGTTGTGTGTGTAACTTGTGTGTGTTGTGTGTTCTAAACAACTCTGGTAGAGTTGTATATATAGGCAAAGTTGATTTTGAATTTGAATTAATCTCGCTCATATTTGATTTTTAAATTTTAAATTTGAATTTGAATTTATCCCGCCCAGAATTAACCAGTATAATTTAAATTTGAATTTGAATAGGTTGAGAGGGTGTAAGTGAAAATTTATTTGAAATGGTTTAGGGGGTGAAATGATTTTTTTTTCTTACTCAACCCTTTAACGCCCGTTAAAGTTGTAACTTGGGCCTTTTAACGTGAGAATAACGTCGGGTGTGTAGTGGCTAACACCTGGTAACGCAGGCTAACACCTGGTAACGTGCGGGCATGATCTTTCAAAAATTTGTCGATCACAGTTTTTCGTTAAGGCGTAATGTCGTTGCAACTCTTGTGGTTTTCTCTAATCTGTTGCTTCTCTGCCCTTGCCTGCTCAAACAAATGGATAACGTCTATAATAGCGTTTTTTCGAGCAACATCATCTTCTTCGCATTGTTTGCTAACGTACATTTACATATCTTCAGCGGAATGGGGGAGACGGCAAGCCATAATAAATCTTGTGGGTATTTCGTTAGAATGGTGAGTGGTGAATTGTGTTTGAGGTGAAGTTGTTATTTATGGAGTGGTAAAATTGTTTAAAAAAAAGTTTTTTTTTTAGTTTAAATGACCAAACGATCAAATTTTTATTATTATTATTTTTTTTTTAATTTAGCCCAAGAGGCAAAATTGCTTGGAAAGAGTGGCATTAAAGGTCGGTCAAAGTTTAGCCCGATGTCCCAAAAAAACCCCTTCGCCCGATGTTGCAACCGACCTCCACATCCCTTATGCCCGATATTGACGTATCGGTTCGAAGGTGTTTCGACTTTTTAGATTTGATTCACTCGACTGCGACTAGCCTTACAGTTTACTACTCGTATTTTACGTATAGGAAAGAACGAATTTAGTATTCTTATTGAATTAAAATTTAGAATTAAGGGGTATATTACCTCTTTTTAATAATGGAATAATGGCACTGGTTACTTTGACTTGTATATATTTGAACGTCATATTTTACAGTGAAGACGATGCTTTACTTTCTAGTTGGATAAACCACACAAGTTCATCAACTATTGAAATAAAATTGTAGATACGCTTGCCTAAGAGCGTTTGCAACGTTAACGCTCAAATGAGCGTTATTGTATAACTTGTGGGCGTTAATGCCCGTTACCCACACCATCATCCAAGTTAAAGTGGTGTTAAAGGTTGGGTGTTAACCCAATAACGTGCGTTATTTTTTTTATTTTATTATTATTATTTTTTATATTTTTTTTTTCATTTCTGCCCCTAAATGAGGGGTTGTTTTTGTAAATTGTTGGTGAGTTAAGGTTTAACCTTAGGAATGTTATGATTGCGGGTGTTTTTTGGGTGATTTAAGGTGAAATGTAAAAGTTGGTGTGGCGCAGATGTGACAGAAGATTAAACCATAACTCAAGTTATGGTTGCAAATGCTCTAAGAAAATTTAGTTAGCAAAAACAAGAACATATGTCATACAAAATTCTTTCTTATTCGTTGTGATAATATAAAGAGCCATGAATGCCCTATTTATGTAATTAGGAATGGACAAACATAACATATTTGTTGTTGTGATATTCAATCTGGTACACATAATGTAAAACACATAAAATGTATGTTTAACCATAATAAAATACTCATATAGTAAATGTAAAAGTTATATAAATATTTGTTTCATATAGACTTACATGGTTTAGAATTTCAAATTGAAAGGGCCTGTTGAGTTGTTAAACTTTTCAGGTTTAAAAATGAAAAAGTGAACATGGAGAGAGTTGGCTCGAACCCATGTTATCTATACTATATAAAATGGAAAAATGGTCAAAGTGGAAAAAGTGAAAAATGTTGAAAGTTAAATGTTGAAAACATGGTCAATGGAGAGAGAAATAAATAATATAATTAATACTCTTATTAAAACATTCTTTAAAAGTCAATAATTTATTCACATTGTACACCCAATTAAAAGCACATCTACCAAATTAAAACAAATAATTGAAGCGATACCGGGGTTGACCGTTGAAACCGATCTTGGGTTGACTGTTGAAACCGATACCGGGTTGACCGGGACGCCCAAACCCGGCGGCGGCCGGTTTAATTTGACATTTTTAATTTACCTATCGGTTTGACTCGGTTTAAATCGACTGTTTTTTTTATCGGAGCGGTTCAACCAGTTGAACCACCCGGGTGAAATCGGGTTTCAAATTTGACAAAATTATATGAGAAATGATGAAGTAGTTGTGGAACCCGTGACAATTTTTTGAAAGGCAAGTAATTGTAGTTTTTTGTTTATTTTGCTTTGACGCATGTAATTTGTCATTTGTATAATGTTATTTTAAAAAATGTTGTTCTTGCACCATTTAAGGGATAATTATTTGTACCTCAAACAAATAGCTTTGAACAATGCATAAATATCTATACAATTTGATAGTACAAAATAATCTTATACGGTGATATCCAATTTGCAAAGTTACAATTTTAAAAGCCACACACCAAATGATAAGCGTTACACATGTAAAAAAATATGTTATCACCATTGCCAAATTCTTGAAAAAAAGCGAAAAAGCGGTCACACATGTTGGCTATACCTCTAAACTATAATATAATATTAAATTCTACATACGTTGTTTTTTGTAATGATTGAATCTATTATTACTAAAAATCTTAATAACTTAAAACAATCCTATTAGAAAATATCTCACTACACTACTTAGATCGACTCCATAATTTTTAAAACTATATATTTATGCTGCTATGCAACCACGCATCTGAATTGTAGTTATTCGAAAACGATTCTCTAATGCTACAAATACAGTTGAATTATCGCATGTTACGAAACACTTACCACTATATCGCATATCGTTAATTATCTGCCGCTAGATACCGCTGCCGCTAGGCGCGGATACTCGTCTAGTATTAGGTAAAGACAAGATACTATGCCAACTCCTCCAAATGTTCAATTGTTCATAATCTAGTATTGGTTATCTTAAATATATTGTATGATTGTTCATACTTGAATATTATAAATTGAAAACTTTGCTTTGTTATTAGTTTGATAGATCACACAAGTTCTAGAGCGAGTGTCATATTTACTGTCATGCAACAATGATTTTTGATTCGTTTAGACGATAGGCAAAAGTTCAATATAGAACCAAAATTTATCATAGATCCAATCAACCAATAATAGTCATTTATTTTTTTATTATGATAAACTCCTCACCCTTTTAAAATTAATATCTCGCAAAACCGCTAATCGGTTACGCCGATAAATTATAATATAGCGACTTTAATTGTACCATCTTTCATATACGCATCTACTATATATTTTTAACAACTTTTTTTCAAAAAATTTTGCCAACAAAAATCATATATGACCATAAAAATCATATATGATTCCTATTTGTATCGAATCACATATGATTTTGAGAATCATATATGATCAGAAAAATCATATACGCATTCTGTGAAAATCTAATCATACATGATTTTAAAATCATATATATTGTGAAAATCATATATGATTTTTTCGACGGAATTTTGAAAAAAAAATGTTCATTTTAAAAATACGTAAAAACCGAATATCTATGAAAAGATAATTTAATTCTCAAGCCACGATGCATTGTATTTTTTATATTTGAAGATTTACCGTTTGTAAGATATGTTGTTTTAAAAATGTGGAAGAAACGATTTTGTATTAATTTAGATAAAAATGGAAAAGCATGACGGCTCATTTGTTCTATGACAAATATGAGTTCTATATTGATCTCAACTCTTAGACGATATGAGACATATAAAGCGTGTGTAAGTCATGTCAATTGAATCCAACAACAAAACTAGTCTAGTAAAACTAAGTCCACTTTTTATGTCAAAGTTGGTAAAATCCACGCGAGGTTGAGATCGAGTGAGAGTGCTACTAGCATCAAGCGCAACTCACCGGGCTTTTCTTCGACCTTTTCATCCAAAGTGTTAGTTGACGAGTTTCCAGTCAACACTCAACACAAATACGATATTCTCGAACCACATTGTGTTACGATTGTAGTTTTTTGAACGAGTTTGTATCTCCTGCATTGACAAATTTACATGTGCTTCCGGATGAGATGCAAAATAAAAAGTCCTTAACTGGTAAATTTTCATCAAATCTTTGAGAAGTGTAACTGTAAAACCCTAAATTCTATTTTCCGTGTTACGTCTAAGTTGAAATTTTTAACCTAAGTTCTGAGCAATTAAATTAATAATACAACTTTATTTTATATGTATATAACTCATTCGAAATACAAAGTATGTATGAACCTTAAGCTTAGTTAAACTAAATCAATATGCTTTATTTTCCTTAGCTCCTTTTCACACTTTATGATGCATGTAAAACAAACCACTCATGTGTATCAATAAAATCGACTTATACATTAAAAACTTATAACATCACACGCCTCCAATATTAATAAATATCACACCTCTAATCTCCAATGTACTAGGACCAAACATTTCTTTTTATTTTGGTACACCTTTTGAATAAAGACTTCGGATCATTTAAAAAGAAATAAAAGTTAAAAAGTTTAAAAAGTAGTATTATCCACCCTTAGGTTGTGTTTGTTTTTCACAAAAAACTCTGAACATGCTCTGAATCAACCTAAAATCTGACTCGGTCAGAGAAAAATCTTGATAAATGCGTTTGTTTTTTCACTCCTGTTCAGACGCGATCAGATGTAGCAAGCTCTTACCGAACCAGACTTGTAGATGGTCTCTGACTCCTACACTCGAAAGATATTACAACATCATTACTCTTTTCAATCTCAACATCTCCAACTAGAGGTGGAAAAATGCTTAAAGATGTTACATTTGCTAAATGCATTATTTTAAAAATTTCAACGTTGCTTTCTCCTTTTTGAAATGGACATATAGCCTATGAAAACTTAACGCGACTAATCCGGGCATTATGTTTTCTCAATTGTAGAACATTACAATAGTTTTAAATTTTTTATATAATATATTTAAGTTTTTAATATAAATAGATATTACGTTTGAGAATTTATTTCGTCGTTTTAGCTTTTTATTGCGATTTGATAACATGTACGCTTGTCCAAGGCCTCCTCAAGCAAATTTCCCCGCTAGTTCTCGGCAGGCCCATTCTGCAGTGCCCGTTTAGCGTGCCCGCGTCACGTACTCTGCCGTTTGCCACCTCTATCTCCAACCTTCAATACTTGGCGCTATACTTCTTTGTTCGTCACCTGCCACCTCCCACCAGCCTCCGGCCACCATGAGTCGCCGACCATATCAACCGACCATCAAAAATTACAGAGGGTAAAGATAGATGGTGGATGATAGCAAAGTAAATTTTTGTGCGAGAAAGAAGACTTTAAACAACAATATAGGAGGTGAAGGTAGTGTTGCAAAACCAAGAAATTAAACTGACGTGGGTGTTTAGATCCTGAGAAGAATCCATATTATTTGATACAAGTGAAAAGTAAAAAACATTATCATCTTTGGTTGGTTGCATCTTATGGTCATAAACTCTTCTTTATATATTTTATGTTTTAAAGTTACTCTATTATTTATGAAACTTTTCTGTATGCATATAATATTCCAAACATTAGTTGTTTATTATAAATATACTCGTAGATATATGACAATATATCGAATGTTACGTATCGGCAATGTTAAATTTATGGCATCACACCTTTGATTTTATGTAATTATGAGTATATTGTGTTAAATTTATGACCCCAAATGATGAACTTTCATTTTGGCACATTTATCTTTTCGTATAAATAAAATAACGATATTTATTTACATTGCAAACACCATCTAGATCATTCAGACGTACTTACAAAACAAATGAGATATGTAGCCGATTCAGACATATTTACCGTGATTCAGATTCAAATGTGCGAATCGATTCTATCTCGCAGCCTTTTAACAAACAAACAGCACCTTAGATTGAGATATTGTCAAAACCATCTTTTTTTTTTTTATTATTTTCAGTTAAAGGGCATTTTTGTCTTTCAACTAGTTTTTTCTTTTTCATCCTCGAACTTAAAACGCATATAACTCACAAATGACAAACTTTTAACAAAAAGCGATTTCACCACAATTTTTAAAATCTAAATCTTTATAATGTGGTATAAATCTTGTTAATTATTTCGAAACTCTTTTTTACATATTCATTAGGTCTTGATTTTCTTTATTTTTTTGCCATTTTCGGCCATATTTTTTACCTTCAAAATTTTCGAGTCATGAAAGACTTAAAACACAAAAGTTGTAGACGTTGGTTCACTCTAAACCCATAATTTTGAATCACTCAAATTCTATATGATATGAGTGAGATATCGCACGTTAAAGATGACATTTTAGTCATATTTGTTGCACACAAGGTGTTTGATGAAATGTCTAGCTTAGATTTTAGTGTTAAAATTGCGTTAAATGCTCTAATTTTTGTACCACAACGCATCATTAATCATTTTATTAATGTAAGATTCAAAAAGTGATGCTTTTTAATCGTTATTTTTTTTTAAAAAAATACGTTTTGTTCATCAGTTAGTATTGTTCATCAATTAGTTTTGTTCATCAGTTAATCTTGTTCAAGACTCATAAACTGATGAACAAGTCATATTAACTGATTAACTGTTGTTCATCAGTTAATATTGTTCATCAAAATATAATTTTGTTTATTAACTTTCTCTCCTATATTACTTTTGTTTATGAGCTTCACCCGTTTTTATTTTGTTCATTAAAAACGAAGTTTTGTTCATGAGAGATTTACTTTTTTTTTTATTATTAAAACTCAAAGGCATTAACAAGATTCTTACCCTTACAAAAGATTTAGTTTTTTTTTTATTAATTAAAAGCAAGGTTGCAAAAATCGTGAATCCAGAGTGGGGCTTCGACTCCCCTCGTGTAATTGAACGGGTTTAGGCGATTAATCGGTGATTAATCGGATTGGCATTTTTGGCAAGTTTTGTATTCCTCAGAAATATTTTCCTTAAAACATCTTATAATAGATATAAACCGCGACTATGTGATTATATTTGTTCGGGTTGCAAAAAATAAATAATCAAAAATTGTATTGGCATTTTTGGCAAGCTTTGGGTGTTTACATTTTTAAGTATTCCATAATAATATTTTCTTTGGAAAACATCTTGTAATTGATATAAATGGTGATTATAAGTGATTAAAACTAATTTACTACGAGTTTAGGGTATTTCTAGCATGAGTTACAAGTTTTCTAAGCAGCGATTCATCGCTAACTGTTGACCACGGTTGACCAATTTTTGAACGATTTACAAAAATCGGCATCGGTGGCACAAAGAGCACCTTAAACCACATTAATCTACTATAGACATTTTTTGCAACACTGATTAAAAGTGTTGTTTATCAATATAAAAGTGTTGTTCATCAATAAAAAGTCTAATTAATCAATAAAAAGAGTTGTTCATCAGTTTATCACAATGTTCATCAGATTTTTTTATTTTTGTTCATCAGTTATATCACAATGTTCATAAGTTAGATTATATTGTTCATCATTTTTCTAACAGAAAATAAAATAAATAAATAAATAAATAATGTTCTTCAGTTCATCAGTTTCTTAAAAAAATTATAATGTTCATCACTTGTCTAAAAAAATCACAATGTTCATCAATTATTGTCACATTGTTCATCAGTTTATCAGTTGGTTATTGTTCATCAGTTAGTCTGTTCATCATTTAGTCTTTGTTAATCAGTTAAAAAAATCTAAAAATAACAAAAATAGCAAAAGATGTATTGTGTTATTTGTTGTTTAAAAGTTAATTTCGATATTGTTCATCAGTTATTTTTTATAACATTCATCGATTATTTTTTATAATGTTCAGCAGTTTTCGAAAAAATAATGTTCATCAGTTATTTTTGATATTGTTCATAAGTTATTTTTGATAACGTTCATCAGTGATTTTTTATAACGTTCATCAATTTTCGAAAAAATAGCGTTTAACAGTTATTTTTGATATTGTTCACCATATTTTTTATAAAGTTCATCAATTATATTTGATAACGTTCATCAGTTATTTTTTATAACGTTCATCAGTTATTGTTCATTTTTAATGTGCAATATCTCACTCATATCATATCGGATTTGAGTGATTCTAATTTCTGGGTAAAGATTGGTCAAAAGTTCCACAATTTTCATGTTTTTAAGTTTTGTAAAAATTTGGCTTTTAAACTAGTCAAAAATTAGGAAATCTAAAATGAAAATTTCAAGAAAATCAATACCCACTTAA
>OU343220.1:327742157-327872112 GCA_910596185.1 Chrysanthemum makinoi | reverse complement strand
GGTAATTCAAAATAGAAAAATGTTATTTAAAGTCCCTAGGGAGGCATGAGTTGTCAAATTTGATCTTTGAAATTTAAAATTGCAAAATGACAACTTTGGTCCCTCAACTTTGAAAAAATGTCAAAAATAGTCCTCGGATATTTAAAAATGGAAAATAATCAAATGTGGTCCCTTGTACTAGTCATATTTGGGCAGATTGGTCCTTGTGTTAACTTTGGAAAATTGGCAGGTTTAACCTCTCAGAAATCAGAAAATTGCATAAATGGTCCTTGTGTTATTAAGCTACCAAACGGACCCTGTTTTGTATTATTAACCCAGCCAAAAACCAAAAGAACCCCCTGTTAATAAACCTGTGACCCCCCCCCCCCATTTTGAACCCCCCAAGTTATTAATATCACTCGGTCAAACTAAGTCAAACGCGCCAAAAACCAGAAACACTGTACATCCTCCTCACCCAAACCTGCAAACCAAAAACCAGAGTGGTTTCCTCCACTTGCCTGGTTTCCACCTTTCCACCTCACCTCTACACCTGTTTACCCACTCCCTAACACCTCCACAAAGTCCAAGAATCTATTGAGAATCCCGCTTATGATATTTGGCGCCAAAATTCCACATGGACGATTATGATGAATTCAATGCATCCATGGCTGAAATATGGGAAATGATCAGAGGTCGACAAAGACTGAAAGAGATCATTATAAACAAGAGAGAAGCAATGTGACGAGTAACTAGTGTAATTTTTAATTTCTTTAGTCGTTTTAATTAACTTAAGCTTTCCATTGTATTTCTTGCTTTCAAAGTACTTTTTTCTCAAGTTCAGTGTACTGTAAATCTTTTTCAATAATCAATTTCAGTGTTCAAGTTTCAAATTCCGTTATGCAATTTTTCATTTCAAAAATCTCAATATGTGTTAATGTTGTTGTTAGTTGTTGTTTTGGACTTATAAGCTAACATAAGCTCCTCAGAAAGCTTATTAAAGCTTTTAGTAACCTTAAAATTCAGTTTAGTTTCAAAAAGAAAAAAAAATACAAAATAACAAAACAAAAAATTAGTTAAAAATAAAAATCCATGGAGATGGTTACCACACTGGAGCAGGGTAAATCTTTGATTGCCTTGGGTTTAGAGGCTGTGGTACTCCTATAGGATTGATCATTTGTTCTCGAGTCTCAGTTTGTGCATAAACACAACTTGTAAGCCATTTTCTCATAATTTGCAATTTGTAGTATAAGTGTTGTAATCTTGTTAATTTTAGCTTAAATCTGTCTAAATATAGTTAATATCATTTATCAATAGGTTACTTGGTTTTAAAATTTGTTTTAGTGTGTAAAGCTTCAAAACAGTCTAGTATAGGTTTGTTTGGTTTTACTGTATAAATTGTGTTAGAAGGTATTCTAGTCTTTGTTCTTGTTTGATGCATGTCTCATTAGGTCATATTAGCTCATATAGACAATAAAAACCATCGCTTGTTTAATAATAGTCAAATACCCTTTAATCTCGCACCATTAGTTAACTGTTAGGATTTAGTTTATTAAAATCACCACACGGCTTAAAACTTGTTAACCTAGCTTAATTTGATCTTATTATAGCTTAATATATCATAATCAGTAAGTAGTATTGATTTAAAGTTCATATAAGTCAACTATTAGTGTTATATAAAAAGTCAAAATTTCCATTTAGTCAGTTTTTAAATAAAATAGAAAATTTTATATAGGGTTTAATATTAAGTTTCAAGAATTGAGCTTTTGGAATATTATAATATACCTGCTCATCTTTATCCTAGTATTTTTTATATTTTCTAGATAGCTTATTTAATAGCTTATTTAATAGCTTATTTCTTAGCTTATTTTGAACACCTTGTCTGAAAAAGTGCCATGTGCATAGTTGAGCCTACCTTTTTCACAAGCTCATAAAAAGCTTATTAGTAAACCATAGCTTGTGTATTTTGGTTCTTTGGAAAGCTAACCTAGCTGTCTTGAAGATTCAAGCTTAATCTTTCACTTTGCAGCTTATTTGTTAGGGCTGCAAGTGACTTTTAAGTTGTCCCATTTTGTGTGAACACTCAACACTCAGTGGTTTATCAGCTTTTTCTCAAGCTTATAGCAAGCTTATTAGTGGACCCCACATTGAGAGCCTTGGATTTTTAGAAAGCTCACCAGTTCATCTTGACACCTCAGTTTTAATTTTGAGCTTTTCAGCTTATTTAATAAGCTAAAATTGCTTGTTAAGATGGTCTGCAGCCTGTTTGGTTAGTAGACTTAGGATTAGTGCTTATTAGCTTATTTATAGCTTATCAGTGTATTCCTTTGTGCCTTTTAGCTTAATTTAAGTTCATTTAGCTTGTTTGTAGCTTATTGTACTTTTGTTTCAAACTGTGAAGCTTGTTTGAGCTTGAAAACATCAATATAAGCTCATAAGCTCACTGTTAAGCTTTTATAGTTTCAAACTGCTTATTTTTAAGTTGTAAAATTTTTTTTTTCATTAAAGTTGCTTAATTTCAGTAGTATAATAGTTTTCAAAAAGAAAAATCACAAAAACATCATTTTAAAAATAGTGATAGCGTTTATTTAATAGAAATTAGCTTTTTAATTTTTCTTTTCAGCTTATTATTAAGCACTTTCAGTTTTTATAATTTTTTTAGCTTTCTGTCATCTTAGGACATTTATAGAAAAAGTTTTAGAATTTTCCTAACTTGTTTAGTATTTATTAGAATTAAAAATAGTTAAAAGTATTAAATAATTAATAATAAATAAATAAAAAGCATAATTTTTTTTTTCAGCTTTAAAATTAGTTTTCTAATATTCTAGATTTTTCTAAGTTAAAATTTAATTTTTCCAGGTTAATTTATATTTTTCTTGAATTTAAGTGTATTTTAAATAATAAATAAATAGTAATTAATTAATAATAAATAGATAAAAAGTGTAAAAAAATATATTTTTAGTTTTAAAATAAGTTTTATAATATTTTAGATTTTTCTAAATCATAATTTCATTTTTCTAGCTTTATTTCATATTTTATTATATTTTAGAGTATTATTAAATAGTTTAAAATAGTTTTTAATTATTAATAATTAAATAAATAGTTATAAAAATAATTTTAATTCTCTAATAATTTTCTTTTATTATTAGGATTGTAAAAATATCATTTTCATATTTGTAGGTCTTTTATTTCTTAAAATTCACGTTTTATTTTGTACGTTTACGTAATTTAATAAACGTACGTGTTTAAGTTTATTTAATCTGATTGTTGTGCTTTATAATTCTGTATCCAAATACATTCCAATCAATCAGTAGTGTAATTATCATTCAAAATTCTTACTGATCATTATCCTTAGTGATCATTCGACATCTGAACGTTTTAAACACCATTCAGTCTCCGTGGGACTTAACGACCCGGGAATCCACTATATTCCAAGGGAAATTGCATTGGTTTTAGACTGTTTTAATTTTATTATGGTTGACCATTCACAAGTGGTTGACTTGTGTGATAAACTTGACGGTTTGCCATCAATCACCTACTACATTCAAATGTCATGATATAGTGTAAAAATACTTCACCTTTTGACTACATGTTTTAGTTAACATAATTATGGTTATATGATAATGATCATAATTCTGAAGTATAAAATTAACTTGAAATTACTATTGAACTCAAGAGTTTACGTTCATGAATACTTTTATTAGTTTAATTATGCTTACAAGTTAAGACATAATTATAAAATCCTTGAATTACTCAATGACTTAAAACATAAAGTATAGCTAAAGTAAAATTGTTATGTCTTCTAGTTAACACCTAAACAAGAGGCCTTTGAATTATTCAAATACCTATAATGTATTATTGATATGTTCGCTTTTCTTGTTAACACATGAACATATAATTCTGAACAGTTCTGTCTTCTTGTGAACACGTTAACATAAGGTTCTTGTATTGTTCAATGAATATACATTATTGCATGCACTTGGTTCGTAAATACTTTATGTGCAATTTTGCTTGGCCCAATTGACAAGTATTTGGTCCAAAGAGAATTAAGTTATCTATGGAATTCTGATATAGTTTCATAATTCTAAATAACTCATAGGATACCACTTCATTATGGTATGTCTAATGTGTTGGATCAAACCTTATTCATATTGTTTGGTTCATGATTGCTTTAATTGCTCTACCTCTAAAACATATCAAGGTTAAAAAAATGTGCGTGTCATGGATACACTCAATATAGTTCAAACCTAGAAGGTATTCAAGAGAACACATAACTGAAAACCCTAATTCATTAGGGATTTTAGGTTTTCCACTCAAACTAATTGAATCCTAAATCTTTTTGGATTTTTTATTTTTATACACTTCCTAGCTTGAAGATTGTAGTTTTGGTGTTCTTCTTAGTTTGACGAAATACAAAACTATTGCTTGAACTTTTGGTTAAAGAGTGATACTAAATTAGAGTTTTTCTATAAACCCTAATCTGAGTTGATGGAAGGAATTCCATTATATCTTGATTTAAGTTCTGAATTTGTTAAAATTTTATGAAGCATTTTATTAACAAATCTAGAGATGAGAACTTAAAATGTATTTTGTGGTTCCCAATAAACAACAATTTATTGTTGTTTAAATACTTAGTATTTAGAGAATTGTCTCTACTTACAAAAGTAAGTGGGAGTATATACAAATCTCAAAGTTTTGAGAACAAAATACCTAACCTTCTAAAATCCACTTATAAATGTCATACTAAAGTTAAACATGTATATGCCGACCAAAGTATAATGATTACTCTCATTCATAAATCCGAAAGGATGCCTCATCACTTGAGTGATATTTTATATCAATGCTGAGGGATATAAGTTAGAAGATTGTTGTAAATCAACTAACTAATAAAATACATTATCACATCTTGAATCTGATAATTATTTTAGAACTACGAATGATAAGATGCAATCTTTAAAAGACAAATCGAGTTTTAAGCTTGATTGTTATTTTGCCTAACAATTAACCTAGGAGGTTGGAATGAGTTTCTTTTGAAGAAAGGCTCACAAGGACAAAATTGTATACATATTAATGCATGTCATTTAATAAGAAGTTTTTAATCATACTTAAGCAATTGACTATTATTAGATTTTCTTATATAATACACACATTGATTATATAAAGACAATTAATTGTCATACATGTTTCTTGTATGTGGAATATAGCAATTAGATTTTATAATTCTTTCTTTATAATTACCTTTTGCGAGGACGGTGTGTAATCAAAAGGGTTATGAATCTATATTATCTTTTTGTAGTATACAAAATTTAAGCAATCCATGTTTTGGATTGGATCATGCATCTAAGAGTTGAGATCTTGAATTTAATTACAATATGATTCTGATCGAATTAAGACAACTCTTAAGTATATATGACATTAAGTGGGAGTAATGTGTTTTTTCTCAAAATTTATATGATGAGCATATCATTCCAATTAAGCTAGATATTGATCCTTAAGCTTGGAATGAAATTTCACTTGAAATTTAGGGTATAAAACAAACAACCTTGGAATAAATGTTTATCTAGAATAAAAAAATGCGAAAAATTAAGTCTAACACAAATGCAATATATCATTCAAGCAATTCTTAAATGGTATATTTTATTTGGAATAATTTTTTACATGGATGGAAACCTTATGTTGTTTTAACTAAGGATTTATCATGTATATATTATATTGTGTATAAGACTAGTTGTTGCTTTTGTACAAGAACAAGATGAGCTGACAACAACAATATCTAATTGAGAGTGTTTAGATTATTGTTAATATAGATGTTTACGAATTATAAAGCATAATGTTGTATAAGTACAAATGATGCTAGAGGATTATTTATACTAGTTGTAGTAGGATTTTATCTTTTATGATAAATCTGCTAACTAGTTATGCTCAACATAGAGCATTGTTGCATTACACATTAAGGAATGAGAATACTTTACACTTTTAGAAACTGTAAAGATGACTGTCGGTATGTCGCTAATTTCTAATACCTCACGCAAGGTAGGGCGACATCTCCATACTATAAATCTTGCAATAGTATGAGCATATGAGATAAGACACTCATCTTATATTTCAAATCCCTCACTACATGTGAAATTTGAAACAAGTATTCGGAAAGTTTACTCAGATGACTATTTAGGTTTTTTCTTTTAAAGAGAGGTTGAAAATGTTGGAAACATTAGGCTTCAACTTACTAAATAAGTCTCATGCATATCTGTTGTAGTATTTGGATAATTGGGATTGAAAGACAATTTTTACTTTATGATGAATAAAGATACTTGGTATTTGATATTCATTCATTTAATAATTGTTATCCTATATTTGCATGTTTAATCCTTGAATAATTTTATTATTCTAAATATGTCCATTGTCGGTTAACAATATGGGAATACTGTTATGTAAGGCAAATGTGAGTGTTGGTTATATTCTAACGAGAATGTAGATTGTTCCTGCCAAACTCATGTGTATTCACAAGGGATGCATATTAGATTCCCCAACTTTCAAATATTTACTTTTGGATCCTTGTAATAAGTAAAATATTGAAAATGGTTTGTTAAAGTCGTCCTTAGACTTGAGATACAAGCAAGTTCTGTTATGTGTGGATATTACTTTTTGTAAGTATACGCAAAACGCTATCTGAATAAGGTAGTTATAAAGGCTATATTTCTGTGATGTGAAGCAAAGATCCACAACACTTTTAGTCAATAAAGGATTTGTTACTCCACTTGATATGTGCATAAAGATACCATGGCGCTCCCAGAATTAATAAGATAATTGTTCGGCCGAACCCAAAGGGTAATGCAAGATGATACTTGATTACATTTGGTATATCTAATTAAATTCTATAACGAGATTCTAAATGGTTAAACTATATGGAATGAGTTAAGATCCATATCCATGGTTTAACGGTATCTATAATAAAGGATAATTAAAGCAAGACATTAATAACCATGCTACTGAGAAACTTTTATGAAACTATTCTCTCAAACACTTTTAGTTAAAAAGCGAGTGAGAGCGTTTGCTAAGCGTTTCCGTCGTTAGTTTTGTGTGCCATTCGACACACCAACTCCTAAGTGGGAGTTGTAAACACACGTAAACGGCTAAGAGAGCGTGAGCCTATGGGGACACACACGATAAAAACGAGTTACGTGTCGAACGTATAACTTGAATACCCGATATATATATATATATATTATGCATGCAACTTGACCCGTTTTTCTTTAAACGACCCATGTGCTATTTCATGGACTTGGGTCGGTTTGTCTAAGCTACCATGGGCCTTGAAGCTTACAAAAAGAGTTGGCCAGTGAGATGAATGGGTTGCTTGGGCTTGTTGCTTGTTGTTCAAGCCAAGACCCAAGTTAAGGTCGGTTTGGCTTTTAGCTATAAAACCAAACATATCATTCATCACATGGATGATTGATATATATATATATATATATATATATATATATATATATATATATATATATATATATATATATATATATATATATATATAATATCCCTAATAGAATATCCCTAATAATCGATTGGTCATGCATTCTGATATATGATATAGGGTCTTGGTCCTACGCATGCATCCTATACACAAATTAAAATAAGATTCATTGTTACAGAAGTTTAAACAAATGGCTTCTTAGTCGATTTTTTTTCCAAGTGAATAATACCTTTTAACTTGCATCTTAGATTCAAGGGTTTTAAAGGTTTATTATTAGTATAACTTGGTTGTGTTCCTAGCCGAATCTGACATCCAAGCAAGGGGTTTTAATTTGTTTTGTTCTTGGGGTTTTCTTGTTTGTGGTATTCAAGTTATCAAGGTGTTGATTGGGTTTTAATACGTTCTCGACTAGCTTCTTTATCGAACGTATACGGTTTTCGTGTTGTGTGTGATACTCATAGAGGTGTCTAATTTAGATACTTGGGTTTCTTATTGGTTTTCTTGTCCGTTACACTTGCGTTCAAATAGCCACGAAAGGTTAGGTTTCTATTTATCCTTTTATTCTATTAATTGTTTATTATTACGTGTTAACCTAATTGCGATTACTAGATCTATATCCGCTGCATACTCGTATGCGTTAATTGGTTAACGTAGTTCTAAAATCCCAACACCAGTCAACACCAATAATCAAGCCATCTGTTATAGATGAGGAAAAAGATCTTTACGGAGAATAGAAGACACATCATTAAGAGACGCGTGGACCACATCATTCCACCACTTCCAGATATACCAAACAAAGAACCAAGTAACCTCAAGGAAAACTATTGCAAGCCACTTGTTAGCGAAAGAGATCCCGGACCCATAAATTGAATCATCTAAAGAAACCTCGACCAAATCCACACCTCAAAAACTCCATACCTTAGCCCAAACCGATTTCACTAAAGGTTAATTGACGAGGCAATGATCTAAAATCTCAATCTCTGAGTTACACAAAGGACAAAGAGTGGACGAGACCGAAACACTCCGAGAGGACAGGTTAGGATTTGATGGCAACCTGTCAAAAGAAACACGCCATAAGCAAATGTTGACCTTTTTCGGGATCTAACTATTCCAAGGGAATTTCCTACCCAAGTTCGAGGAGTCTAGAATAAGGTCATGTATTATAGTCGAAAGACTGTCAACATTGAATTTCCGAGAGCTATGTAAACTCCTCTGGCAACAATCATAAGTATCACCAAATAAGGAAATGGAACAAAGTAGTGATGTCAAGGACATGACATCATTTAACGAGCGATCACGTGGTGGAACCCTCCAATTCCAACAGTCGTGCCAAACATCAGAATCTACTACCCATCTGTTTTTAAACTTACAATTTTTATGCATTTCTAGAGCGTATAGGCGAGGGAAACGATGAGATGAAGTTGTGTTAAAACCATCTAAGTCACCATGTAAAACTTTAATGACACATCTTCATAATACGTTATGCTCCGTTAAGAAACGGCACTTCCATTTACCTATCAAACCAAGGTTTTTTCCTCGAATCGACCTAATACCCAAACCACCAAAATCAAGACTAGAGCAAACTTTGCCTCATTTAACCCAAGTAATTCTTGTTTTCTTGTCTTTTATACCCCAAAAGAAACGACTATGAATACTTTCTAGTTTGCTACGTTTAGTGGGACACGAAGAATAGAAAGATAATACAAAGGGAGAATTCCAAGCACCGTTTTAGTGAGAGTCAAACGACCTCCAATGGAGAGGCACTTAGACTTCTAGGACGATAGTCGTCTAGTCAAAGAATCAATCACCTCAAACCAACTACTAGCTTTGCTCATATCTTCGCCAACAAGGAAACCAAAGTATATGAAAGATAGAGAGTCGACGCCATAATAAATTAAACAAGCATGATTTGCCACTTCCTCATGCGGAACACCAATAACTAAAGCTTTTTTATTAACTTCATAAGAAGTAAAAACTGAGTTTTAAATTTATATAAGATATTCGAGTTGTTCAAACAAATTTATGTACTTTATTTTTTATGTATCAAAAAAATAAATATAGTTGCTTTGTGGAAGGGCTCATGGACTCGTGGTAAATCGATCTACAAGTTTACTACTGCATAGGAATTTCATCGGTATGGCATTAGAATTGCTCGGAGAAGTTCGATATTGAAGATATATCGTTCGATAGATTGGTATTGAATTGTGATATTCAATCCTCTTTCTACTTAATTATATGTATCACTCAATAATTACGTTGGTCAAACTTTGAATAATGAATCTATAAACTGAATTGGGATTCAAGGCAAATAAATAATGCATGCCCATATCTTGTAATTTAGTATTTGACCCTTACCCTAATCTTGTCTCTAATAAAACCTTCTATTTGAAAGCGGACCCTCTCCTATGTACTTTTTACTACGTACTTTACACGTACTTTCTAAGAACCTTTCTCTTATACATATAAGTATATATGTGCTCTCAAATAACTAAGTCCAACACATTACAACTTCACTAATTGATTATACCGAACTTGCATATATGGATCAACTACCGAGTACCATGAAGACCGAGATGACGGTGGCGTTTGTTGGAGGCACATTAACTTTTGTAGTGGCTTTTCATATGCTTAGACGACAACAAGCAAGACGGTTACTTGAAAGCACAAAAAGAAACATGGTAATGACATCAGAGAAACAAAATGATGAAGACAATGGAGTTGTAGTGTATGATTGCATCGTGTGCCTATGTGAAGTGTCACCAAGAGATGAATACAAAGTGCTTCCAAACTGCAACCATGGCGTCCAATTCCATGCTCATTGTCTTGATGCATGGTTAAAACATCATTCCACATGTCCCGTGTGCAGAAGCCACATTCCTCGCCCATTGTCACAACGCTTACATAACTACTTGTGCGAACGCCTTCTTGAAGATGTCGTCTCTTATTGTAACTCTGCCTTAGATAATGTAGCTAGCTCAATAGGAGACTGTCACGACTTCTGAATGTATGTACGTGCTATTATGTTTACAAAAGCAATAGCTTCAAAGTAAATTCTTTTTTGGACTAGTATGTTATTTGAAACGGAGTGCTATTTTTAGTAAGATGACAAATTAAGAAAGTAACAAGACACGAAGGTTATGTAGTATGAATGATATTTAATTGTGTTGTACGGCTAGCTCGTGATGGAAAGAAAGGTTACGAACGCGTGAAAGAAATGTCAAAATCTGAAAAGCCATCGTGTCCCTTGAATATAAGATGAAGATGATTTGATCAAAGAATGAACATGCATGGCCTACCCTAATTACTATAGGGGATATGTAATAATAACGAACACTGTGGATATGCTTAAATCTCTGAAAGGCGTGTGAACACTTTCAGATCGAATCAATTCGGTGGTTCTACCAAATTATTCAATCGGATACAATTCAGAGAATGAGAATTTTCTGTATGTGTTTTATCTGAGATATAATGAACCAGTTGTAAATATATGACCAAATAAACCGTATATAACAATAATACGGGATAACTGCCAAAGCAGTTTTAGGGTTTCCAGGTTGTCAAGTTTTGTCCTTCAATTTCCGAAAATTAATTTCTGAGGAACATAACTTCAGAGAATCAAAGCTTCAGCAGCCTTCACACTACTTCGCAGATTCCACATAACTTCAGCAGATTCCATACAACTTCAGCAACTCGCCCCTGGAACCTCCAGGCGGCTCCGCCCCTTGACCTGCTACCAGGGCGCTGCCCCCGACCCCCGTCCCTTAGGGCTCACCCTAAGATCATAATAAATTCAAGTAGGTGTGCACCGACCTCCAAACCAAAATGATGTATTATCATGATAAAATTGATCAAAACAAGTTAATCCAATTACACTAAAATATCCAACAATTACTACTTCGATGGACCAAGCTTCTAGTTGAGCAATTTGCACACCTTTTCCATGAGTCAAATTTTCTATTTAATGTATTTAGATCATATAGTCTAATAGATTTTTTTTTCTTGATCTTACTTAACATCTAAAAAATCAATTTGACTACGCAATTGGTAGGTCGCAAGTATATATAGTAATAAAGTTGATTAAATGATAGGTTAATTGCTTTTGTTCAAAGAAAACAACCATTAGCCAATATATGAAGGGTAATTAATGAATGTTACAACTGCAAGCTTAATTGGAATTAACAAGTAGCACACTTTATATTAAATGCATACATACATATACATCCCTTCGAAACTACTTTATTTTGCATACTCAAAAATCCTTACATACTAAGGGACAAATCATCACCATCCATCTAGTTTGATCTAATGGTTGGGATTAACCTAAGATTTAATATGTCTAAACCTAAGTCCATGTTTTTTTCGTGTCCTTTTCTTGTCTTTTTATCTTTCTTATTTATTTTCTCATTATTTGTAATTTTTTTAATCACTTTTTTTACTTTCACGTTTTTTTTTTTTTCGTTTCCGTCGAGTTTTCATACGTTTTTGTCCGTTTTTTCATTTTTTTATACGTTTTCGTCTGTTTTCATACGTTTCCGTCTGTTTTCATACGTTTTCGTCCGTTTTCTTACGTTTTCGTCCGTTTTCATACGTTTTCGTCCGTTTTCGTCTGTTTTCTTACGTTTTTGTTCGTTTTCATTCGTTTTTGTCCGTTTTGTTACGTTTTCGTCAGTCTTGTTACGTTTTCGTCTATTTTCTTACGTTTTCGTCCGTTTTCTTACGTTTTTGTACGTTTTCATCCGTTTACATACGTTTTCATCCGTTTTCTTACGTTTTCATACGTTTTAGTCCGTTTTCATCCGTTTTCTTACGTTTTCGTCCGTTTTCGTCTGTTTTCTTACATTTTCGTCCGTTTTCACACGTTTTCTTACGTTTTCGTATGTTTTCTAACCTTCTCTTCCGTTTTTTTACGTTTTTGTCCGTTTTCTTACGTTTTCGTCCGTTTTCTTACGTTTTTGTCCGTTTTCATACGTTTTCGCATGTTTTCTTACATTTTCGTCCGTTTTCCTATGTTTTCTTACGTTTTCGTCCGTTTTCTTACGTTTTTGTCCGTTTTCATACATTTTCGTCTATTTTCTTACGTTTTCGTCCGTTTTAATACGTTTTCGTTTGTTTTCTTACGTTTTTGTTCGTTTTCTTACATTTTCATCATTTTTCATAGGTTTATATATGCTTTCGTCCGTTTTTTTACGTTTTCGTCCATTTTTAGACAATTTCGTCTGTTTTTAGACATTTTCGTCCGTTTTCGTCCATTTTCATCCTTTTTATACGTTTTCGTCCGTTTTCATACGTTTTTTTCCGTTTTCATACGTTTTTATATGCTTTTAATTCGTTTTTGTTCGTTTTCATACGTTTTCGTCCATTTTTTGTAGTTTTTAATCGTTTTCGTCTATTTTCATATGTTTTCATGCTTATTATTAAACTTTATTATATTACATGTCTAATATCAATTGTGATATTTTATTATAAAAAAGTTAATGTCTAATATCACTTGTGATATTTCTTTCATAAACAAACAAGTATATTTTTTAACCTTTATTATCACCTGAGATATTTCATTGCTTTGTATATTTTTATATATTATCACCTATGTGTTTTCTAATATTTTTATATTTTTCAGTTACAAGATAGTTTTTGTGCCTTTCATCGCAATTGACAATCGAATATTTTGTTAATGCAATCAATGTATTATACTCTTAGTAGAAATAAAAGGGTTAAAGTCTCTTTAGGTGAATTCTTATTTTGTTCAAATAAATGCTAATTTAATACAACACTTTTTTTATTTTGAGAATATGTCAAGTCTCTATTTTCATGGTTTGCTACCTTTTTATTCATTTTGATATTTTTAAGTGACACTTATTTATCTCTTGTGATATAGCATTGTAAGAAAGATGAAGAGTATTACACTCTTCATCATATATGTGTTATCAGTTGTGATACTCAACTAATAATGTGAAATATTAAATTCATACCAAATATGATAAGAATTTAGTATTTTACCAAGTATATACGAAAGAAATATAATAAACACCACTTATTATATTACTGTGATGATTCTGTTCATTTTTTTTATTTGTGTTTTTGAAAATATTTAGGAAGATTTTTGTGTTTTATGATAATATGAAATATTAGAAAAGGTGTTTAACTGAAAACAAAAGATGTTATGAATCTTTTGTTAGACTAGTGGTGGATTTTTCTATTTAATGGAGACATTGTGCATGTTTCGATAGGTTTTATAGCGGAATTTAAAAATATCTATGGTTGAATCAGCAAACTAAAGAAGTTATGGTTGAAGAAATCACACATCTTTATAAACAAATTGAGTAAGCTAAAATACATGTGATACCACACATGATATCACAGGTGATATCACCTCACAGGTGATATCACATGATATCACAGGTGATATCATTAGTGATATCACAAGTGATATAAACTATGATATCACACATGCTATCACCGGTAATATCACACATGATATCACAGGAGATATCAACGGTGTTATCACACATTCTATCACGTGTGATACCACAAGTGAGGTGATATCATCTGTGATATCACAAGTGTTTAAGCTTCATCAGTTTGTTTATATTGATGTGTGCTATCTTCAACCATAGCTTATTTAGTTTGCTGATTCAACCATAGATATTTTCAAATCCCGCTATAAAACCTATCGAAACATGCACAATGTATCCATTAAATAGAAAAATCCACCACAAGTCTAACAAAAGTACCATAACATCTCTTTTTTTCAGTTGAACAACTTTTCTAATATTTCATAATATCATAAAACACAAAAATCTTCCTAAATATTTTCAAAAACACAACCATCACATTCTTAGTTGAGTATCACAACTGATAACACATACATGATGAAGAATGTAATACTTTTCATCTTCCTTACAGTGTTATATCACAAGAGATAAATAAGTGTCACTTACAAATATCAAAATGGAAACGTCTGAAAACAGACAAAAACGTATAAAATCGAATGAAAAACGTATGAAAATGGACGAAAACGTCTGAAAATGAACAAAACGTATATAAACAGACAAAAACGTATAAAAACGGATGAAAACGTATGAAAACTGACGAAAACGTCTAAAAATGGATGAAAACGTAAAAAACGGATGACAACCTATGAAAACGGACGAAAACGTATAAAAACAGATGAAAATACATGAAAACGTAAAAATACAGACGAAAACGTCTAAAAACAGACGAAAATACATGAAAACCTAAAAAAACAGACAAAACGTATGAAAATGGCCGAAAATGTAAGAAAACAGACGAAAACGTAAGAAAGCATAAAAACACGTCTGAAAACGTATGAAAATGGACGAAAACGAAAGAAAACGGACGAAAACGTATGAAAACGAACGAAAACGTAAGAAAATGGACGAAAACCTAAGAAAACAAACGAAAACGTAAGAAAACAGACGAAAACGTATGAAAACGGACGTAAACGGGCGAAAACGTATGAAAACAGACGAAAACGTATAAAAATCGACGAACACGTCTGAAAACAGACGAAAATGTCTAAAAACGGACGAAAACATATGAAAACGGACAAAAACGTCTAAAAACATACCAAAACGTATATAAACGTATGAAAACGTACGAAAACGTCAGAAAACGGACGGAAACGTAAGAAAACGGATGTAAACGTATGAAAACGGATGAAAACAGACGAAAACGTAAAAAAAAAGGACGAAAACATATGAACACGAACGAAAACGTATAAAAACGAACGAAAACGTATGAATACAGATGAAAACGTATGATAGCGGAAAAAAAAACAAAAAACAAAAAAAAAAAGGTGAATTTAAAATTAAAAAAAATAATGAAAAAAACGTGAAGTTAAAAAAAATTAAATAAAAACGTGAATTGAAAAAAAAAAAAAAAAACATGATTTTAAAATAATAACGTGAGTTCCACAAACCAAAAAAAATGTTAATAAATAAGAGAGACAAAAAGACAAAGAAAAATGATAAAAAAAACATGGACTTAGGTTTCCATATTAAATCTTAGGTTTATCCCAACCATTAGATCAAACTAGATGGATGATGGGATTTGTCTCTTGGTAAAGACCAAAATAAGAGTAAGTATTTGAAAATTCCTCTACATAACTAATTAATATTAATTTGAAATTATATCTTTCCTAAATGACAGGAACAACGGCCTATATATTTGGCACACGAATCCTATCCTCATACCAAACCACAAGGACGACTTTGCATTGCTTACATCATACTTTCTCTCTTTCACACACTTTTTAACTAACAAAATCTATTGATCACCAAGATTCACTCAAGATGATGATGATGATGATTATGATAGCGGGTTTCGTGGATTCTATAAGGACGCCAATCCAAGATTGGTTAGATAAGGTACTATATAGTGGTGACCAAGCCGCCACCAACATAACGGTCAAGGAAGTTCTTATTGATAGCCCTCGAGTGGACTGCATCGTTTGCTTATCGGACATGGCGCTAGGGGAGAAATACGCGAGGTTAGAAAGGTGTAAACATGGTTTTCATGTTGAGTGTGTAGAAGCATGGCTAAAAGACCATCCAAGCTGTCCACTTTGTAGAACACCTATTTCTGGTGACGATCAAGACACCCACAAACACACGGTTTACTTAAAGAAGTTGTATGAGATCACGAGCTCTTACAGTTTTCGTGTCATGGAGACCCTAGCTAGTTGGCTAACCAAATCGTTTTGCCAAGATCTTCAGTCCACTCTTTCTGAGAGTTGCAATTACTTATGATATCGATCGCTTCTTTGTCTAAAGCGTACGAATTCATCACGTACACATATAGTTTTGAAACATATTTTTTTCTTTAGATGTTATACGGCCGGTTTTTTGTGTTATTAGTTCATACGAATATACGATACACATGTAAAAGAAACTTTGATTACATATATGCTTCTATTAATTTCTTATACTAGTACTTTGCTTAATACTATAGCTCACTTTTGCGGTTTTACCAAACAATGAAGTAAAACTACTTGTGGTTCATGAATTATACAGGTAAATATAAATCATGACTTTTGGCGCCTAAACAACTTAAGAGCAGGAGGTACGGTGGTGCCAAACTTGGTGCCAACGAGTTTGGCGCGACGCCAAGTTTGGCGCACCGTTACCTCTGTCGCGCCAAGAGGCCTCGCGCCAAAACTAACAGCCCACTTTTTTTTTTTTTTTTTTAAAAAAAAAAAAAAAAAAATAGCCGTTGCATTTAAAACCAAACGGCTAGTTTTGGGTTTTTTTGATTTTTTGACCTCTTTTTTACCACTTTTACCCACTTTCAAATCCTATATAAACCTTATCACTTATACCACTTCACACACACTTCAAATACATCCCAACTTCAATATTTTTCAAGAAAATGAATCCCAACAACACCCCTTGGATCAATCGAATGCTTAACGATCCATCGAACCAAATGATCGGTTCGTCTTCGAATCCGAATCCGACACCCACAGTCACTACTTTCCTTCGCTTCTCAACAAAACTCATACGTCAATCCCGACGAATACGCTTTGTTTTCTCAATGGAAAATGCAACAACAACAACAACAACAACAAAACGAATCACAACCAAGATCGCCCCACCAATCGCTCCACCTTCTTGACGAAGACGAATCCGAAGAGGACGCGGTCATCCCGACCCCCACGCCCAAAAAACAAAAATGAAGGAACCGCTAAGGCAAAGAAAACGAAAAAAAAGCAACCAACAACCGAAGAGGAAGCCGAGACCCACCAACGATCGCGTAACGCATGGACCGACGAAGAAGAACTACTTTTGGCGCAAACTTACATTCAAGTATCCGAGGATCCAAAAGTCGGTGCGGATCAAGGTAATGTAACGTTTTGGTATAAAGTTTTGGAAGCTTACAACAAGGACGCAAAAAAACAAAAGTTTGTAACTCGTACCAAGAACATGCTTACCGGAAAGTGGACTCCGATGAATCGTTGTGTCGGGAAGTTTAATGCGATTGTGAATGAAACGGCGTATGAGTGGGGAGAACGATATGGATTTCATGGAACGTTGCCACACTTTGTACAAACGATATCATGGCGATTTTAAACATTCGTCGGCTTGGAAGGTTTTGAAGGACAAGCATAAGTGGAAAAATCCGGACTCAACAAATGCAAGACGTAATCGCCTTCGGTTACGAAGAGGATCCCGAGCATTTTGGACCCGACGATTGCCAAGGCGGACGGGTGTACCGGATCGCAAAGAGCAAACGTTCGTCTAACTCGACCGCAAGTTCCGGTTCAAACCCGGAAATGTTTTCACAAATGATGAAAAAACAATACGAGTTGGAGCGAAAAATGAAGCAAGATGTTCTTGAGCTGAGTCTCGAGCGAGGTCGATTTAATCGAAACTCAAAGGATAGCCGAAGATATGCGGGTGCTATCTATGGACACAAGCACACTCGATCCGATGAACGCGTCAATCGTGAGGGCCCAACAAGCACGGATCCGGCAAAATATCAACAAGAATAATTATGTTATATTTTTTTAAGTTTATTGTTTTTTTTATTTCTTGTAATGTTTTTTTTTATGAATAAAGTAATTTTAGGATATATTGTTTTTAAATTTTATAAAAAATAAAAAATAAAAAAATTGAGTTTGGCACCAGAAATTCTGGTGCCAACGGATACCCCAGAAATGTGGTGCCAAACAGTTTCTGATGTCAAACTCAAAAACTGCTGACGTGGTAGTTTGGCACGAGCTTGGCACCACACTTTGGCATCACTGTACCCAAAGGCTCTAAAATGTAAAGATTATGGAATGAAGATGGTGGTTAAAAGAGAGAAATTTTTCAAAAATGATACTAGTAGAAGTAGAGGCAGGTCTTATCCCTTTGAATAGTACGTCAATAATAATGCACACGCCGTCGCATGCATGGGTTTCATCAGTTAAACGTTGCTTCTTTATCTTCCACAAAATAATAACGTTGAGACAACAAGTTTTGAAAAGGATATATCATATATAAACTTTTCAGTTTTACTAGGTGACAAACTTACTGTGTCAACTTAAGTACTACTTAAGATTGACATGCTGAGAACCTGATTTAGAAATATGTTTGATGACGTATAGTTTACATTCGGGTCATGAACCCGACCAATGAACGATACTAACAATTAAGCCCAGTACGCATAGGCTAACCCGGTAACGGCTTGGGCTCACGAAGGCCCAAACTCGAAGTTATTTATGGCTTCGATATCGGATATATCTTATTTAGGAGATATATATTAGTTGACCGACTTAGGCGGGATACGCCGAAGATTGGGGAACACGAAACCAACAAGGATTTCGTGTATATATAAAGGGCATTCTAGCCATCATAAAAGGTACGTTCTCAAAACCCTAATTCTCAACTATACCCTAAAACCGATTACTTACTCTCACGCCGGAGGATAATCGTGGGAGACAATCCCACGGTAAGCCTAACGGTGTTTTCTGTTTTCTTAGTGCGCATGTCTCAAGCATTAAGATCTAATTGATACGGAATCGGAACCCAAATAAGGAACGCCCAACTTTTGTATTAACAAGTGGCGCCATCCGTAGGACCCTAACACTAAGAACTAGAATGACGAAGCAAGGAAACCAAAATCAGCGATCACATGGTGACCTACAAGGGAAGAAACAACAAAGCGGATCAGCCTTCAAGCAAGCCTCTAGAACAACCAGCGCGGCTAAAAACCAAGGGTCAGATCTAGTATTCCCAACAGTGGAACCACGCACGGGGACAACCCATGCCACCACAACAACAACCAACGTGGAATATCCGCCGCTTAACCTTTTTACCACTCCCTTACTAGAAAAGGATCTCACAAAAACACCAGGCGCGCCTCTCCGAAACAGGAGCCTAGATGTGGAAACAGATGCTCTCGCGCTAGAAGGAGTTGCACCTGAATTAGCGCCAAGTGAGTTCGTATCTCAAAACTATGAAGCCTTGGCTGTCCTCATGCAAGAGGAGGCAAAAAAGAGGTCTAGCCAGAGCCTAAAATCCCGACTAAACTTCGACATGGAGTATGAGGCATCTCCATCGCACCATCAGAGGGAGAGGCGCGGGAAAGATAGCCGCCGACCTCCAGTGTTTACCAGGATTGGGAAGAGAGTTGAGAATGATGCAACGGCTGACCTACAGTACCTGGAAGAACATGAAGAAGACAGACGGCATACCAACGTCCACAATAGACTTGGTAACCGCAGGGTCCACGATAGATTGGGGGAACGACGCTCCCCAAGTGGGAGCCCTTCAAGTTCAGACTCTGAGGATAGTCGGCGCAAGTGCCGAAAGAGAAGAAGTTCATCCTCTGGAGACTCTTCAGAAGGTCGGCGCAAGCGCCGATAAAGAGAAAGCATGTTCTCTGGTGATTCCTCGGACAACGACGACAGCGAAACCGGACACTGGAAGTCCAGAGGAAGATATCGCAACCAGGCGGAAGAAGACATGTCTCTTCCCTGGCGCCGCCAAAAGGTGGATGCGTTCACTCGGCGCACTAGTGATTTCTCAGAAAATAAGAGAAGGCGCATGCCCGCCAATGTGAAAACCTATGATGGAACAGGTGATCCAGACGATCACCTAAAAATTTTCGAATCAGCTGCCACCATCGAAAATTGGCCACAGCCGGTGTGGTGCCATATGTTTAATTCCACATTAGTGGTAATGCACTAAATCGTTCAGAAGCTTCCAAGCGAAGCATTGATGGTTTTGAAGAATTGCGAAAGGCGTTTTGCCCTGAACTTCACTCAAAGGAAAAGTGCGCCAAAACCCTGTCGAACTCGCTAGGGTAAAACAACGCCAGGGGAATCTACACGCGCTTATGTGGAGCGCTTCAAAGATGAGTGCATACAGGTTAAAGCATGCCCGAAAGTGCTGAATATCTCAGGGTTTATGAATGGGATCAATAACCCAGAACTCATCAAAAGGTTGAACGACAAGATTTCCCAGACCTTTGATGAACTTATGAAACGGACAAGGTCCTGTATCCAAGGAGAAGCAGCCGCGGCGGACAGCAGGAAGGGCTACTCAAACTATAGGTCACAAGAACAGTCTCGGAGACAATCCACTGACCAGAGTAGCAACCGCAACAAGAACTACAGCGGCCAAGGTAGCGGACGAGATAATGACATATATACCCCGCTAACCAAGACTCCAAAGGAAATATTCGCAACGGAATGCGCGAACTTCCCTAGACCCCCGCCAATGCGCACCCCAGAAGATAAGGGCGTGGGAAACGGATACTGTGACTACCATAGACAGAAGGGCCACACCACCAATGAGTGTGTCCAATTGCGACAGCTAATCGAAAAGCTAGTAAAAGATGGCTGATTGGATCACTTGGTTAAAAACATCAAGGAGGGGAAGGATAAACAAAAGACTGGGAACAAGAAAGAAGTACCCAAAGAAAAAGCTGATACCATCTACATGATACAATCATGGCAACGAATGACTAGGAAGAAGATCAGCCAAAAGTTTTCCCGTGGAAGCGAAATCTCCTTCCCTACCTTGGATGCGGACAACGCAGTGGTAGAACCGCTCACCATTGAAATTAATGCAGGGGGTCATGACATCCACCGCATGTATGTTGATGGAGGAGCGTCCGCGGATATCATGTATGAACACTGTTTCAAACGACTGCGACCTGAGATACGAAGTCAGTTGATCCCGGCCAAGACATCGCTAACCGGCTTTACAAGAGAAAAAATATGGCCCATGGGGCAAATACGCCTCCCAGTCAATATTGGCAATCAGGAGCACTCCATACAATGGCATTATTAGAAGATCAGGATTTCAGCCATACGCGCGGTACCATCTACAGCACATGGAATGCTCAAATTCCCGGTAGAAGGAGGCATTGTTACTCTCTACAATACTACTGTACCATCTAGAGAATGTAACACGGTTACATGTGAGACGGCGCACATTCCAGAACACAGCAAGACCTAAGGTACCAAACCTAAGGGTTGCAATTCACCCTGAGTACCCAGAACAAGAGGTATCTATCGGAGGATCGCTGTCTGATAACGGCAGGGCAGCCGTGTGCGCACTCTTGCAAAAGAACCTGGATATCTTTGCATGGGAAACAAAACACATGACCGGCGTACCACGCTCAATTACAGAACACAAGTTGCGAATCCGACAAGGATACCCCCCAGTACGACAGAAGAAGCGCGCCAAGCCCCTGAGGCGCGCAAGCAATTCCGCGTAAGTACATAAACTTGTGGATGCAGTATCATGAGAAAGTCTACTACCATGACTGGCTTTCCAACCCAGTTATGGTCAAGAAGAGCGATGGTAGTTGGAGGATGTGCGTGGACTTCACAGATCTCAACAAGGCATGTCCACATGACTGCTACCCACTACCGGAGATAGACTGAAAGGTAGAATCTTTGTGTGGGTACCCACTTAAATGCTTCCTAGACGCATACAAAGGATACCACCAAATTCAGATGGCTAAGGAAGATGAGGAATAAACGGCCTTCCATACAAGACAAGGCGTTTATTGTTACACTAAGATGCCCTTTGGCTTGAAGAACGCAGGCGCTACCTACCAGCGATTGGTGGATAACGCATTTGAAAAGCAGGTAGGCCGCAACCTAGAGGTTTATGTTGATGATCTTGTCATAAAAAGCCATACGAAGGACGAATTGGTGCGAGATATTGATGAGACATTCAAAACACTACGAGAGATCAACATGAAGTTAAATCCTAAGAAATGCACCTTTGGCGCTACAGAGGGCATGTTCCTAGGATACTTAATAGAGCCCAATGGCATCAAACCGTGTCCAGAAAAAACGAATGCTGTTATTCAACTTCCTTCACCGTGCACATTGAAGGAAGTCCAGTCTTTGAATGGAAAACTAGCTGGCTTAAACATATTCTTATCCAAATCAGCAGATAAGTCACTACCTCTCTTCAAAACGCTCAAGAAGTGTAAAGGGGATTTCCACGGACAAGCGGAGGCAGCTTTTATACATCTTAAAAAACACTTAGCAGCGCTCCCCACGTTAGTCGCGCTCCGCCCAGGGGAGGAACTAATTATGTACCTGTCCGCTACTCATGGAGCAGTTAGCGCGGTGCAACTGACTGACAGGGATTCAGTACAAACGCCAGTATACTTTGTAAGCAAAGCACTCAAGAAAACGGAGGTTAACTATAGCGCAATGGAGAAGTTGGTCTTGGCGCTAGTATTCGCAGCTAAACGGCTGCGCAGGTACTTCCAGGCGCACCCAATAGCGGTAATCACAGACCAACCCATCAAACAAATCATCTCCAAACCCGACGCATCGGGTTGACTACAGAAGTGGAGCGTGTTGCTAGGTGAGCACAACATCTCCTACAGGCCACGTACTGCGGTTAAGGGGCAGATACTAGCAGATTTCATCATTGAAAAACCTGACACTGATGACACACTCCCCCAAAACAAGGTGGAATTACAAGAACCATGGATCTTATTCATGGATGGATCCTCATGTGCTGATCTGGTCAGGCGCAGACTTATTCTCACAAGTCCAGATGGAACAGAATTCACTTACGCACTGCGTTTTGAATTCACAGCCACGAACAACGAGGCCGAATATGAGGCTCTGATCGCTGGATTACGCATTGCATCTCGAATGGGCATACGCAATCTAGAAGAAAATGTGGATTCCCGCCTAGTAGCCAACCATGTGCAGGGCGAGTATGTGGCTAAAGAAGAGAACATGATTCAATATCTTGACAAAACCAAGTCCCTAATCCTAGACTTCGACAGATTTACCATCAAACAAGTTCATAGAGGGGAAAACAGAAAGGCGGACGCGCTGAGCAAGATTGCATCTACGAGCTTTGCGCACCTGTCAAAACAAGTATTGGTGGAAACTCTAAAGAGCAAGTCCATCTCGGAGATGGAAATATCCACGGTGATAGAAGAACAAGGTCCTACATGGATGACCCCAATAGTCGAGTTCATAAGCAAGGGTGTATTGCCCCAAGAACAGAAGGACGCCCGAAGGGTACATCGTACATCACAGAGGTTTGAACTTCGAGACGGTATACTCTATCGGCGCTCCTTTCTACAACCATGGCTTCGATGTGTTGGACCACTGCAAGCAGATTACGTACTCCGAGAAATCCATGCTGGTTCGTGTAGTATGCACTCCGGACCACGGTCCGTTGTGGCACGGGCTTTAAGGTCAGGATACTACTGGCCTACAACGCACAGGGATGCGCGGGACTTAATAAGAAAGTGTGGCGACTGCCAGGTTCACAGACCTGTTCCACGCCAACCACAACAGGAACTAACACCTATTACGTTGCCATGGCCATTCTATAAGTGGGGTATCGACATTGCAGGCCCCTTCCCTGTTGCGGCAGGGGGGTTAAAGTTCCTCATAGTAGCCATAGACTATTTCACCAAGTGGATCGAAGCAAAGGCAGTTGTAACAATCACTGGCAATCAGGTAAAACGCTTTGTTTGGGAAAATATTGTATGCCGCTTCGGATTACCTGGGGAAATCATCTCGACAACGGAAACAATTTCAGGACAACCCTTTCAAGGACTGGTGCGAGAAGTTAAATATCACACAAAGACTTCGATCGGTTAAACACCCACAAACCAACGGCTTAGTAGAGCGGGCAAATCGAAGTCTGGGTGAAGGAATTAAGGCACGTCTGGACAAGCACAAGGGAAGGTGGGTGGAAGAATTATCTCATGTCTTGTGGGCGCACCGCACTTCAATCAAAACTAGTATGGGAGACACTCCATTTTCCCTTGTCTATGGGACAGAAGCCGCCATACCAGCAGAAATTGGGATGCCAACTATTCGCACTGCCGAAGTTAATGTTGCAACCAATGATGATGAATGGCGCATCGACTTGGACCAGTTGGAAGAAAGGCGTGAGCGCGCAACTATATGTGAAGCAAGAGCTAAGTAAAAAATAAAGGGATACTACGATGCTAAAGTGCGCAGTGTTTCATTCAGACTAGGCGACTTCGTATATCGCGCCAATGATGCGAGCTACGCAGAAGATATAGAGAAACTTGGACCGAAGTGGGAAGGACCTTATAAGGTCATTGAAGCATTAGGAAAAGGCGCGTACAAGCTGCGTGACTTAGATGGACGTGAGCTACCACGCACATGGAACATCTGCAACCTCAAATGATGCTATCTCTAGGAATGGCTACGGCCCAGCGCACGGATACTCCTGCACTTTAGTATAGTGTTCAATGAATACCCATGTATCATTCTGTTTACTTAGACAAATGTTTTTTTCTTTTCTTTTTACAAAAACTTGCAAGTATTAATAAAATGTCGTGGTTTCTAGCTAACTCCGCGACACATTTTAATTTATTATTTACATATTATTCATATCTCAACATTGTTGGTATATTACCTTTTGCCTACATGGCGTGCATGCACAATACACCCACGATGGTGCAAAGGATGAGTAAACCTACTAAATAACTCGTTGAGTAAGAGGGTTGCAAACCCATCAACATTGGATGACGCATCCTTGTTAAACACCTTATTTTCAAGACGTTGTAGTAAGTTCGATGCGCATTCCACAACGGATGCGCAACAATGCACATTGTGCGTGTTTAACAAAAATAGGAATCAAGACTCTTGGTTCCTTACTATGATATTTACAGTACGCTGCATATCACAAACATATACGCTTATGTTAAAATACTTATAAGTATGATAGTTCACACACGATTATGATATCCACATATTGGTCGCGCTTATGTAACAGTTTGCTTCTTAGACAGTTAGTATGCTCTTATTCAAAAGACAGATAACTAAGTACAAACATTATAAGTTGCAACTACATCATCACGCATTCAACAAAAAGGAATATTTTATTACGGACTACAAGTTCTTACAAAATGATATTTACAACGAAGATATAATCTACGTACTATTACGGCGTCTATGAGATGAACCCTCCACACGGCGGGCAGCGTCCCCAACATCCTTTATCTCTTTCAACAACTCAGAGTCTTGACGGGATACCGTGGCAACACTAACAGGTACCCCGTCAGATATAGGAAGATGTGCCGCGCCAATACCACATAAAATAGCCTTGCCTTTAATACCTTTCTTCTTGGCAAGTCTCGTCTCATGAGCTTCTAAGGATTCCTTTAAAGGAATTTCCTTCTCCAATGCAAAAGGGTTCAAGATGTCGCGGGGGCGAGCAAAAATGGGCACCTGTAGCTGGGACTCATCAGGCTTCAAATAATAATCAGGCTACGCCTCTGCACCCTCAAAGACGATGGCGGGCCAAGGTTAGTCCCTCCATAATTACGCCTATGGGATAATCATGGTCGCGCTCCAACTGCGCAATCAGCGGAAGCTCCAGCAGCTTCATCTCTCCCATCGTAGCAACCAGGTCATCATATGCGTGCTTATTATAACCAGGCACCTGATCAGCAGGAACTTTCAATGCACCACTCTCATGAAGCTCCTCTATAGCTTCTGCCTTGCCACGCGCAAGCGCGAACTGCACCACCGCCCCAAACTTATCAACAACTTCGCGAGATTCCAAGGTACTTAGGGCGGCAAGGCGCAGTCCATGGCCGATGAGCCACCTGCGCTCAGCGATAGAAGACATGAGCTGGGGATATAGTTCCTCATCATACTCAATGCTGAGCTTGCGCAACTTCATCTCCTGCGCTTCCAGTGAACTTCCCACAGTTGCACCAAAATCCCCTAACTGAGAGAACACCTCTTCCTTCCCCTTCTCAAGATATTTCAGCGCCCAGAGACACGAAGCCTTATACTCACGATGCAAAGACGCCCTGACTTATTTGGGCCAGTAGTGCCATCTTTTCTTCAGCAAGTCTTTGGGCGTACGAGCTCATGGCCTCTGCTTCAACCTTGGCACTGGCCAAACGCGCCTCCAGCAACGTCATTTGTTGGTCCTTTTGCGCGCTCTGGCTACTTTCTCCAGAGTACTTAGCCTTTAGTTGCGCAACCAACGTAGCTTGGTGCGCAGTAGCCTGCACCAGATCTTCAACAAGATGATCCATTGGCGCATCCCCAGATGCCAATGGCTCAGCGCTTTGGCTCTTCGGTTCAGAAACTTTAGCACGCACATGACTCTCCTTGGGGGGCGACTCTACAGAGTGTTCAAACCTGCACACATACAAGCGAATTAGCAATTGTTTCCTAACATCAAAAGAGAATGCGATAAGGAATTTGAAAATAAAACTTACTGAGGAGTAGGCGTATCAGCTGAAGGGGGAGGCGATGCAACGTCACTAGAGGACGACTCAACGACCTGAATGACGGGACGCTTCTTCCTAGATGAGCTCGCGCCATCGCCACTCAACGCTCTCTTACGCTTCAATCCATGGCTGGCCTCCTCCTCTTCTTCTTCCATGTCTTCCGCCACATTTACGTGCGACGGCTCCGCTAACGGGGAAGGTACCCTGGGACTAGGCACGCTTTGAAGAGGGGTCGCCTCCAGCGCGACGGAGGAACTACCTCCCGTCTCTCCCAACCCCATTTCTAGGGTACGCCCCGAAGTAGCTTCCAAAATAGGCTCTTCCCCCTCTTTCAATGGGCGCACCCCAACAGCAACTTGGCGCGGCTTCGCCAACTGTATAACTGCGAATAGATCCATCTCTGCGCAACAAAAGACAAACAACAAACAGGTTACGAAAGGACAAAGATTAAAAGAAAGGCTCACATTAGTAAATCAAAGGAATGCAAAAGGACGAGCACCCACCCTGGCCATCCGCGTCCAAGAATATCGGCACCTCATCAGGTCTACCAAAGTAATTGCGACTGATGCCCATATGTACCAAAAATTCCTCGGGGTAGGAACTGATGGGTATGCGGTTGGTGTTTATTGTGTCAGCATCCTCAGCGCTGTATGTTCCAAGGGTGGGGCGCTCATCCTTTGGCAAATAACCCCTGGGTATAGAAGTCGAAGTCCCAGGGGAATAACGCCTTATCAATCCAGAAAAAAAATTCCCTCCAGTTCCTAAGCGCGTCCAGTTTCTCCGTGTAACATTGCAGTCTACCGGCGCGCTTAGCAAACGATACCCACCCGTTTGACCACGTTGTATGGTAAAATGCGCGGAATAAGTCGATAGTCGGGTTAATTGCCAGGAGACGGCAATTAACCTCGAAGTTTGTTATTTTAGCTGCACCTATGCAGTGAAGTTGGGATATGTGCAGACGGTAGTAATTTAACACGTCTCTCAAAAATAAGGATATGGGCACACGTTGATTCAAGAACTCGAAAAAACGCGTGTATACCCCCACTTTCCCTTCGGGGAAATCTGCAATTGACGCCTGCGCATCCGGAACTTCCGGATGCAGCGCGAAGGGAATATAATAATCCAAGGTGAACTCGAGAAGTTCATCCTCGGTCAGGTCAGAGGTAAAGTCAGTCAACCCGCGGACCATGATACAGTTTTTTAAAACGCACGCGTAGTTACGTTTGGAATTCTAAGGGTTTCTTGGTTGCAAGTTTGGAGTTTTAACAATGGTGGATATGTTTTTACAGTGATACTCACAGTAATAAGGAGGCGGAAGGTTATATAAGTTTCTTCATCCACACGATGAACGCCACGTGGATCCCACTATCTCTAAATGAGTGGATAGGATCGATTGACGTAACATATTTTTAGTAACTTTCCCACATTTTACGAGGTGGGCAGTTGAAATATTTTGACTAGGTTCACCGTGTTTTCTTCACGGCGGGACACCCTTTTAGTTTTTTTGCTACGTTCCGAAGAATGTACGGGCTGCAACTATTAGTCTAGCATCTGCAGGTTGTCCCTGCGCATACTAGACTGGGGGGACATGATGACGTATAGTCTACATTCGGGTCATGAACCCGACCTATGAACGATACTAACAATTAAGCCCAGTACGCATGGGCTAACCCGGTAACGGCTTGGGCTCACGAAGGCCCAAACTCGAAGTTATTTATGGCTTCGATATCGGATATATCTTATTTAGGAGATATATATTAGTTGACCGACTTAGGCGGGATACGCCGAAGATTGGGGAACACGAAACCAACAAGGATTTCGTGTATATATAAAGGGCATTCTAGCCATCATAAAAGGTACGCTCTCAAGACCCTAATTCTCAACTATACCCTAAAACCGATTACTTACTCTCACGCCGGAGGATAATCATGGGAAACAATCCCACGGTAAGCCTAACGGTGTTTTCTGTTTTCTTAGTGCGCAGGTCTCAAGCATTAAGATCTAATTGATACGGAATCGAAACCCAAATAAAGAACACCCAACTTTTGTATCAACAATGTTACAAACACAACAAGTTACACTAAGCTTTTTATGATCCAAATATATCATAACTTTATCTATAAAAAAGAATAATCATGGTCAAATTTGTCTAACAACAATAAATATGATGATCCTTGAATTCAAAGGACACGTATAGTCAAATTTGCCTAACAATATCTATATGACGCAAATAGAGGTCTTAGAAAAACATATATAGCTGAAGTTAGTTATGGGCATGCATCATGTGAAGATTAATTAGTGGATACATATGAGATATTCAAAAATATGTGAAGATTAATTAGTGGATGCATAGCATTAGTCACATCCAAAAATATGTGGTGATTAATGTGGTCCTCTTTTGCATAAAGCAGATATTGATGCTTCTAATGGCTCGTCTTAATCTCGATCAAATTTCATGTGATAAAACGATTATTAGAGGCTTTTTTTTCCCTTGAAACGGCAAATATATTAAGAAACATAGCTAAGGAGAAAAAAAGAAATCTACATCAGAAGCTCTAAGCAGGAGATTAAAAACAAAAATACAAAAAAAATAATAAAAGTAACAGCCTATAGAAACAAATTTTGACCACCAATTTGAAATCCATAATCAAGCCATGCGTTATAGATTGATGAGGAAAAAGGTCTTTACGGAGAATAGAAGGCACATCATCATGAGATACGTGGGCCACTTCATTCCGCCACTTCCAGATATACCAAACAAAGGACCAAGTAACCTTATGGAACTCACGAAAAACTTTAACAGTCCACTTGTTAGCGAAAGAGATCCAAAAATATGTGAAGATTAATTAGTGGATACATAGCATTAGTCACATCGTAAAAAAAACTCTCCCTTTGGCGAATAGCGGCAATTTGCCGAAACCCTTACATCCTTTTATCAGATTCTTCTACACTAATTCTTATAATCACCTTGATACTGAGCATCGATTCTCACATCCTTATTTAATTCATGATTGGTTATTAGGTTAGTGGGGCTAAATCGTTAAGGGTGCAGGGATTATTTTAATTGCTATTGGTGCTTACTGTTCCATTAATTCTTATCACTAAAAGACACAATTGGAATGTAATTCTTAATGTAATTTACTGCTCAAAACCCTACTCATTTAACTAGGGTTTAATCATCTTGCCTGAAGATAGACGCGTTTTTATTCTTGTTTGTTGGGTTGCGATTTGCTTGTTTACGGGTTATAGTGTTATTGTGATGTCGAATAAAGGAGAGGAGAACTATACTCAGCCACGTCATGTGGTTAATGTTGAGGAGTTGAATGCAGGAGGCTCGAACATTACTTCAAAGTTTGGACCTGTTGATGTTGAATCTGTGGTTACTGGTGGATCATGTATTGCTAGTGATGTTGGGGTTAATGGTGGTACTCCTAGTGTTACTACTGGTGTTATGTATGTGGTTACTGGTCCAACCAGTATGCCATCTTCTGCTATTAACACTCCGAGTACTTCATATGTAGATGCTAGTCAACCTACTGGAATTGATCGAGTGGTTTTGGATGCTTGCAAGGATTTTGAGGTTGCAATGAACAATGTTAAATTAAAGACTGCGGAGAATGCTACTAAAGTGGTTGAACCATGTGTTTTGAAACAGCCTACTAATACAAGTGTACCTAATGTGAACCCGATTTCATATGCGGGTGCTACATCTAGTGATCCTAAAAAGCACAAGTCTAACTTTCGTAGGCTGGAGTGTAGCAAGAAAACGAATGATGTGGATCTATCCGTGCCTATGAAAGTGGTAGAAGAGGTGAATTCCATATTTGAGAATACGGTATATGATTATTTTTTTGGTAAACGTATTGCTTTTCCGGTTGTTGATTACTATGTACGTAATGCTTGGACAAAGTATAGTATTCAAAAGGTTATGATGAATGCCAAGGGGTTCTTCTTCTTTAAGTTTTCTACTCAAAAAGGTGTTGACGATGTGCTTGAAAACGGGCCGTGAATGATTAGGAATGTTCCTATAATTCTTAAATATTGGACTTTAAACACTAATATGCTCAAAGAGGATTTGACCTACATTCCGGTGTGGGTTAAATTCCATGATGTTCCCCTGGCTATGTTTTCTGATGATGGTCTTAGCCTCCTAGCCACATTGATTGGTACGCCGAAAATGTTAGATGCTTATACTAGTCAAATGTGCTTAGAATCATGGGGTCGAAGTACTTCAGGTGGGGTCAAAGTCGAGAGGACAACATTTGGTCAATTCGCCCTAACCTATTAGCAAAGATGCCACCACAGGAGAAGTCAGGTGTCCCCTCATAAGTCATGTTGTTCCTGGTCCCCTAAGCCAAGTCATTAAGTACCACTACATGCTAGATTTATAATAGTGAGTGCCCGGCCGTTAGGAACTTAGACACTCACCCCCTAATTCTTAAGTTCATCCAAACGGTAGGTGATCAATTGGTCAAATCGCACAAGTAGAAAGGGTTGTCAGTTGGTCATATCTTACCCTTCCCATCTCAGTCCGCTCACCTAGGGTCAGTTGGTCATATCTCATAGGCAATTGGCCTCTACCGCAATTCAAAACTACCGAACTAAAGGTAGCTACCAATAAACTATGCATGCATACACTTAGAAATAATTATGCGGAAGTAACATAAACATAGACAAAACAATTAAGGAATCATAACTAGGCCAAGACCTGGAGGTACTTAGCCGCCATATTAATCATACAAACCAATTCAATATTCAAAGGTACGAAATACATGAATTGAAAGTAAAGAAAATATAAAATGCTAATGCTTATTGTAGGAGAGTGATTTCTCCTTTCGAGACAAGCTTCGTATGCTCCTCTGGACCTTCCTTTAGCTTTTTCCCAAGTTCTCTGATTGTTGTGTGTGGAATGGGATGATTAGAAATGCTGGAATTCGTGGGTATTTATAGGCCAGATCTGGGTTACGGCGTAACTAACATAAGAGTTACGCCGTAATCTTAAATTCCTCCGTAATAGCACTAGATCTGCTGGTTACGGCGTAACCTTATTAGTGGTTACGCCGTAGTCTTCAATAAACTTGGTTACGCCGTAGTTGATGATGTAGTTACGGCGTAGTTATCAGCGGCGTGGATCCTCATTTGACCTAATGTAGTTACGTCGTAGCTTATGGAAATAGTTACGCCGTAACCTTCTGATGAGTTAGAATTCTGAGTCACGCAATAGTTACGGCGTAATGTGAGAGAATAGTTATGTCGTAACTTCTTCAAAATCAGCGTACTATGATAAATCTTTTGATATTTCTCCAGCCCGCCTCTTTAGCTCCAATACTCGTAATTTACCTGAAAGTGGAAAACAATGGAAAACAAGCGTAAATCCATATAAATGATATAAATTACAAGCATTATCGGGGGAAATTGACACTTAATAATCAGGACTATTTGATGTTATCAAATATCCCCCCACTTGAACTCTACTTACCCTCAAGTAGACCTTATTAAAAAGATTCCTAAAAAGATATCTCCCAAAACCTATAAAATATAAGTTTACAAATCCCTTATGCTAGAATAAAACAAAGCCGAACACCTCACGAAAAGGAAACAAAACACTCAAATCTCTCAACTATTCTAAGTGTCAATTTCGAGGTGATCACTCAATTGCACGCCATAGCATGTATTCTATCATAAGCTTGGCGGTTACACAAATCTCCACCACTAGAGTTAAGGGCTAAACAATTCTCGAAGGCAATATGGGTAGACACGGCAAAGGTTAAGGGGTGACTCGTCATTACTAACATGTCACGGCGAAGTGGACAAAATCAATGATACATGAAGAAATACATGGCCAAGACACCAAAGATTGCTCGCTGCATCACCTAGACACTCTTCATGACTAAAGGGTAGGATAAGACATGGGATATATAATTGGTGTAAAATAAAAAACAAGCAGGTAGTCTAAATCTATAACAAAGTCATCACCACTTACCGTCCGCCCAAAGTTCAAGCTTTGAAGTCAAGAAACCGGATCATGAAATACTATGTAGATGTGTCATTAGAGGACTTCATGATGGGCACACTACCTTTTCTCCAACTGTTGGCAATTTTACCAACTCCAATCTTCAAATGTGACCGAGGTGGCCTCCTCGATACTAAATCTATTAAGCTCATAACAATAGTGCTTATAACAATGCACTTTTACAATAACTGAATAACATAACAACTATTTTTTTTTTAATCAACATAATAATAATAACATAAGGGTGTGTTTGGTAAGGAGAAATTGTAGAAAAGAATTGAAATAAGTGCCAATTCCATTGTTTGGTTGTCCAGGGATATCTTTTGGCGGAGAAATTCATTTTCTCGGGAATTAGTTCTAGTGTAAATTGATTTCCATCCCAATAAGTATAGAATTTATATTCTCCGTGTCTTTCTTTTTTAGTCAATGGTCAAATGTCAAAAAGAGAATGGGGTATAAAAAGGTTACATCACGTGCCTCTCACATTTTCATAATTTATCATAAATTAGTGGAGCTCTAACCCCCAACATGAATCTTCCCCAAACCCATTTTTCCGATCTCCATCGTCACCTGGTGGGTAGCCCAAGCTTAATGTCATTTTGTTTATAAATGGTCACTGCCTAAACGTACCCCAAGCTTAATGTAATTTGATTATGAGATTTTTCTTTTGTGGTGGTAGTGATATAGAATTATATACATATAAGAAACTTAAACTACCATTTGAAAATATTCACAGGAAGCGTAAATATGAGGTTTGATGATGCTTTGGTTTGGGTGTTTTGGGTCTTGATTGGTTCATACAAAATTATCATGTGTTTAGTGTAGTTATAAAAAAATGGTTCAAAAAAATTATTGCTTATATTCTTGGGTCAATTCTCTATTGCTACCAAACAGAGGAGTTCATCAAAATTCTCTACTGATTTCTATTTTCTACTTCATTTCATTTCCTTAAATTTCTCTCTACCAAACGTGCCCTAATATCCCCTCACTTGAGATGAACAATGGGAATTCGGGGGGTCTTCAATGATCTTCAAGAATGTTGTCGATGAAAGCGTGATTTCCGAACCTTTCCACTTGAACCTTGAACTTAGGCAAATGATGATTTCCCAATCACAAATAAAGACTACAGGGTAGGCTAAGGTGTATAGGTGTATCGAAACAATATATGGGGTTATCAATATGAAAGGAATGGCTCAGATGGGTGTATCTAGGGGTATCTTACACTAAAGGTGAGTGCAGCAAAAGGGTTTCACATGGGGTCGAGAAGTCGATGTGACTAATCGAAAGACACACGGCTATTTGGGTGATAATCCTATAATATTGCCTTCTAAAACTGAAAAGTCCAAATACATCGGGCTAACTCAACATACCTCGTCTATGGTCTCGAAATGATGCAAAGGCCAAGTTCTAAAGTTTACAAGCTACCGGCACACTCATAATTTGGTGGATTTGGGGTAAAAATTGGGAAACGGATAAGGTTAATCTCACCATATATTATCAAGGGTTGTATGTGCTCGGATAAGGTCTACTCTAGTTAGGTTAAGGAAAACATGTCAAAATTTTTAAAAATGGCATAATTTTTCAAAATAAACTAGAAAAACGAGGGCAAAATAATGTTCAAGAGATAATTCTACTCCCGTCCCCCCACTTGAATTGTACAAAGTCCCTTTTGTACTAATCATTAAATAAAGGTGAAGAGAAAAGTAGAATTAGAGCGAGAGCTTCCCTGAAATTTGCTCCGTAAAGAGAGAAAGCCCACGAAAAAGAGACGTGTCTTCGTATAAGCATCATGAACAAACTTCAATCCCTGAAATCACACTACCGACAAGCATAATTCTAAAAAGAAAAATAAATGAAAAATGAAAAACAAACCTAACTCACTTTCATAGGAATCACGGTTGCATTTAGCATATGCAACAAGCCTTTAAAACCACTTGGTGTCCCAAGTGGACGAGTGAAGTCTCGTGAGGGTTTACAGGGAACACACCCACAAAGTTCATTTAAAATACTAATGCAAGGTTATTGTGTTTTAAAATGAAAGAATTAAAGCAGAGGAAAGTTACGTCGTAACTCTTTGAGGGAGTTACGCCGTAACTAGCAAAACCTGTAATAAGCTGCAAAGCGAATGGTTACGACGTAACCACTTAGATAGAATTACGCCGTAAATGGTAGTGCGTCTAATAATTCTGCTGCAAAAGGTTGGTTACGGCGTAACCATTGAGATAAGTTACGCCGTAACTAGTGTCTGATCAGCAATCTGCAGCAGAAATTTCTTCAAGTTTCCTGCAAAAATTGTTAGAAAACACAAAACCCTACAAAAATGGAAATAAAACAAAAGAAAGGGATAATTTGGGTTGTCTCCCGAAAGAGAACTTTTCTTTATTTATGAGTCTTTAAGTTAGACTCAGAGTCGCAGGGCTACCAGTGCTTGTTGGTCATTTCGTGGATATGGCAATCTCCACGTTGGATCCAACTTACCAAATTCTCATCCCGTTTGTAGCCATCCCCTAATTCTAAAATGTACCTGCATAGAAACTCTTGATTTTCTGATAGGGGTGGTCAATACCTTTCTCTTTGTCTTCATCATTGATATCGAGCAGTGGTTGAGCCTGGCTTAACTGCCTCTTGGTCCAATTTTTAAATTTTTTAATCGTTCTCGGCATTTTGAAGATAGTTTTTTTATCACCGTTTATCTTTAGCCATACTAACCCTTCTTTTTCATTTTTATCTAACCCTAATATTTCCTGAAAAGGTTTCCCTAAAATTACCCCCGTAAGTCCATCTTCCACAAACTCGCTTACGTCGTCTAAAACCATAAAGTCCACCAAAAATGAATGAGCTCCGACGAAGACATGGATGTTAGATGCGAACCCAAGAAAGTTATTCCCTTTATATTCTAATTCTTTCTTCATAACTCGGTTGTAACATTCTTTCGACATGATGTTGACTGGTGAAGTTGTGTCAATAAATGGATGGAAGTCGATGAATCCGATTTTGCATGAGATCTTTAGATAATACGGGTGTCTATGATGTATGCGGGTTCCTACCTCATGAAATCTAGGCTGGTTGGTTTGCGAAAAAGCCTTCACCGAGTTATCTTGCCAATGGGTCATTTCGACGTCACTTGAGAGGTCTTCAGCACTGATTCCTAAATTATCCTTTTCCTCGAAGTTGACGAAAACATCAAAATCTCTCCCCGAATCAATCTCGCCAGGATCTGGGGGGTCAAAAAGAAATTTTTCTAGAGCGTCACCAAAATTGCCTAGTGGGTCAACCGCACATACCTTTTGAGGAGTAGACATGAGTTCATTAACGTTGCAATTTCCCCATTAGCTTCAAGAGTCAGTTTTCCAAAGAAAGACATCCACTTTTGTATGGGCAGTGGCAAGCATAGGTCTGCCTAAAATCACTGGTATTCTGTTGTCTTCCGGGATGTCAAGAATTACAAAATCTATCGGGAAAAAGAATTTCTTGATCTTAACCAACATATTTTCAATGATGCCTAATGGTGACTGCATAGATCGATCGGCCATTTCAATTTTCATTTTGGCCGGCTTTAAATCACCAATCCCCATACGTAGGAACATCGAACGAGGCATTATGCTAATACTTGCCCCAAGATCAGCTAGGGCATTACACATATCGAGGTTCTCGATCAAGCAAGGGAGAGTGAAACATCCTGGATCTTTTTCCTTATATGGTAGCTCGTTTCTCAAGACTGCTGAACATCTTTCGTTGAGGTGAGATGTTAGACATGAAGGAAGACGAGACAATCGACACATTCGCTACAAAACTAACAACACTCGTAAACAAAGCCGCTAGTCTAGGGCACACTATTGAAGATCAAACCTTAGTACGGAAACTATTAAATGTTGTACCCGATAGGTATCTGCAAATAGTTGCATCAATAGAGGAATACTCCGACCTAAGTTAAATGACGATGGAAGAAGCAATTGGGAGACTCAAGACGTACGAGGAAAGAATAAAGTTTAAGAAGAATAAGGACAATAACGATCAAGATAAGTTATTGTTTACACATCACAACAATAACATTACTCACAGAAGACACTGTGAAAAATGTGGACAATATTTGTTGCGAGGCCAAGAAAATAATTCGAAGAAAGAATCAAAGCAACACAAATAAATTTACTCATGATAAGAGTAAGGTGATGTGTTTTAGATGCAAGGAGTATGGGCATTTTGCAAACAAATGTCCATCAAAGAAAGAAGAACAATCTAATCTCATTGAAGAAGACTTAGAACCAACATTACTTATGGCAGCTGTTGAAGAAGCACTAGAAAAATATGATCAGCCCGGAATTAAGGAAGATCACAACAATGAAGGTGGAAATAACCAGAAAAATATGATCAGCCCGGAATTAAAGAAGATCACAACAATGAAGGTGGAAATAACTAGAAGAACAAGATCAACCTGGACTTAAGGAAGATCACAACAATGAAGGTAGAGATAACCTGAAAAAAATATGATCAACATGGACATAATGAAGATCACAGAAGAAAAGGTGGAAGTAAGCGAAGGAAAATTGATCTACCAGGATATAAGGATGATCATAAGCACTACAAGAAATTAAAAGCTCAGATGGTGGATTTAACCAAAAGATGAATCAAGAAGACTTAAAGACCTATGTCGCAGCGATTGTGATTAAGGGGGAGAATATTGGGTTAATCCCAATCGACCCAGTCAACACCCATATGACCCGGTCAACCCAGAAGTCAAACACAGAAAAGTCAACCACAACAGTTTATGGCAGTTACAACTAACTGTCAAATTGCAGTTACAAAAAACAGTTACACATCAAAGGGACACACCTGTTATTCTAACGAACCAACACACTCTTCATTGTGCCTTTTCATTTTGAATAAATAGTTTAGAATCTGTAACAAAGATGATTAGACTGAAATATAGAAAAGCTTTTCCAGATTCAATTGTTTCTTGAATTTTGGTATATTTTGATTATAGATCCTGAAAAACGGGCCAACAAATACTTTCTAGTTTGCTAAGCATGTTTAGTAGGGCACGAAAAATAAAAAGATGATACAAATGCAGACTTCCAAGCACCGCTTTAGTGAGACTCAAACGATCCCCAATAAAGAGGCATTTAAATTTCCAGGACAATAGGCGTCTAGTGAAAAATCATTCACCTGAAACCAACTAGTAACTTTGCTCATATCTCTGCCAACGAGGAGACCAAGGTATATAAAAAGTAGAGAGTCGAAGCCGTGATGAATTAAATGAGCATGATTTGCCACTTCCTCACGCGAAACACTAATAGTTAAAGCCTTTTTATTAACTTCATAAGAAGTAAAAAAATTAGTTATAAATTTATATAAGATATTCGGATTGTTCAAACAAATTTATGTACTTCATTTTTCGTGTATCAAAAATATCTACCTATACTACAAAGGAAAGCCTTTGTTTTACTGTAGAGCCTCTAAAATTTGACACATCAGATGAAAATAGTATGCTACTGTTCTTTCAATTTTTCTATTTTACCTTCATCTCTATTTTTTATGTGTCTCATTTTATAACTTCACTTTGTCTCACTTGCTCTCTCTCATAATTCCTTGTGCAGGTTCTCGCTGATGAACAGAAAGCGCAGTTCTTTATTTGCCCAACACATCATGACTTACGAAAGTTACAAGCTCAACAATTCAGCTTGTTGTTTTTATAACGACCAACGACATCATCTTCACGTTTGTCTTTTTTTCATTATTTAAAAAATTGTGTATAACAACTTGTTGTGATTCCTGACGCTATTGTACTTGTTTAAGTTCATATCGCTGAGTTCTTTACGCTATTGTACTTTCAGCTTCAGTTGTTTCAACTTTTAATTAAAGTGGGCATCGCTTATTGTTTGTTAGATTTTGTTTGTTTTAGTGATATATTTATTCTTGGATTGGCTCTTGAGATGTGATGGTGTTGCATGCTTGAAGATATAACTGTATTTTTTATTGAAGAAGAAAAACTGATGAGTGGTTTCTCAAGAAGTAACTAAAATACCCTAATGTCTATTCCTTCAAGAAAATGAGTTCTCTAGATCGACTCTAATCACTGGTTAGATTTAGTCTCCACTCTCCATTACAAATCTAATCACTGGTTAGAAGCGTATCTCAAAACACATTTATGAATTTTGTTTGCCATGTATAGTTCAATATATATGTACATCATCTATAAATAATTCTTGAGTTCTAAATATAAGTTTATATTTTAAAAAACATATACCGCACCTTTCTTATGCTCACGAGCATCTTATTTTCTCTTCAAAACCACTGCTCTGTTCCATACAAATCGAACCTAATTACCAAAAAGAAAGGCAACAACTCAAAATAACGCATACATATTTTTTTTATTTGAGCTGTAAATAATTTAAGGTACGAGTTCTTTTTATATAATAGTATAAGTTATTCTTAGTTAAAATGATAGAAGATGAATAAAAACTCATAATGAATGATGACGTGATGGTGTGTAAAGGAAAGTGTGGTCTACACTCTTTGTAGAACAGTTTAGGCTGGTTGTAGAAATTGACTTGGGGTTGTCTTGCTGTCTTCTCATTGTCATTTTTCTTTTTTTTCTTTTTTTTTACTAAATTCATTTATATAAAACTATAAAATATAAGCACAAATAAGGGCACGTTAATAAGATTGTGATTATTCTCATTGTTTGCATGTTTGGTGAATGTATTAAAGATAAACCCATCACTTAAATATGTCACTGTTGGTTAGTGTGGACATGTGGTTAGTGGTATATTTGGTTCAAACCTCTTTTTTTAGGTGTATATAGCCATCTCGAATGCATGGTTCAATAAAGTAGTTTAGATTTTAACTCATCACTTGATTGCATTGTGAAGATGGTGGGTTAAATGTGAGTGTGTCTCTCAACATACACATATTGTGTGTACTTACACCAATGAAATAATTAGTTAGGGTCCGTTTGGTTTGTAGATGATTTTAGAATTTGAATTTGGATTTGGATTAAAATTTGGATTAAGATTTGAATTTGGATTTAATGTAGGGAGAGAGAAATAAAATAAAAAAAAATAAAATATATATTTAGATAAATAAATAATCATTTTTTAGAATTTAATAATGTAATTTGGGCCTGTTTGGTAGCAAGCTTTTTTAAAGCTTTTAGCTGTTTGTTTCGGGGAAAAAAGCTCACTTTTGGCAAAAAGCTTTGTTTGGTTAAATAGAATGGAACTGTTATATTTACACAAATAGCTCAAATTTAAACGCTGATCAATGTAACGTTTCAAATTTAGAGGAGCTGTTAGTTATTAAATTGACTCAAATACCCACGCCAACATAAGCATAAAGCCCAACTATTTTTCTATCTCATGCAAAATTTTGCAACTCTATTACACATCTCTTGTTCAGATGGCGATTTTCACATCATTTCCTCTCAAATTATAATATACTACTTTTGTGAAATATATATTATTAACTAATTGCTATTTATAATTTATGTGATACTATTATATGTGAAAAATGACTACTTACATGGTTTAACTTTGTACAATTCTCTTCTTTTAACATTATTTACTTTATATTCTAATAATTTAGATTATGATGTGCTAGTTACTTTTAATTACATGCATGTCTTTTTAAGTCATTTTACATATTATAGTAATATAGTTACAGCTATAAATATTTTACCAAATATACTTTTATACAAATAAAAGATAAAGCTAATAGTCTACAGCTTACAGCTTTCAGTTTGTAGCTAACAGCTTTCAACTTAAAGCTATTTATGCTAAACATACCCTTTATATGTGATGGACCCATCAAATAGAGAGAAGAGATTGTGTGGGGCTCATAAAAAACTCAAAACATGGCTAACATATATTCTTTAGAAATATGTGGATCTACTAGGTTTGAGACCTAATCTTGAATTCATATTTTGCAACCAAACATGTTATTTGATCACAAAACCCAAATCCTAAAAAGATGCCCCTATACAAAACGGGCCCTCAAAGGATCCAATTATGTAGTAGTGGAGATGTAGCCAATTAAATGTCATTTCACTTTTTAATGTAAGTTTAATGGGTTGTAAAGTTTTTGGTGTATTATAGTATATTTAACCCAAAAATAATATATGCGATGTAAATGTTTGTATAATTTTGGTAGGGTGTTTGTTTAGCACATGGCTTTCTTAGTTTGTATTTTTTGGTTCCTTCCTCTTTTAATTGACATGTTTAATAGATGAGGGATGCCGTTTTTTATATTTTATCATTTAGTTTATTTTATAAAAGTGTTGCCTTTATAAAAAGAAAGTGTACCAGACTTATTAATATTAATTTCTGGTAGCCGTACTTGTTATTGTGTACTAACATATACACTTGTGACCATGTACACCTACTGTAAAGAACATTTGAAAAGCTATATGTTTATTAATATCAACAAAACTTGCATATCAGTAGAAAATAACAAGTTCGGGTACAAAACAAGCAATATTTTGAATACACGTATCACAATATAAACCATTTGAAAAAATTATATGTCTATCGTAAAACTTCAACCGTAATATAATTTATAATAACTATTTTTTTTAGAAAGGCAACATATCATTAAGAACTTCGAAAAAAACCAAAATATAATACAAGGCGCCCCACCTCTATTAAACAAGATAATTAAAAAAGGATGAGACCCAAAGAAAATAAGAAGACCATACAAATAAAACTTAATTGTATCTTAGACCCGAAAACTGAAGCTGTCACAAATAAAACACAGAAGAAAGACCCATGAAAACACTAACAACTTGTACATGCATTTTTTAAGATCCACGCATTGTTTCTTAGTCTGTTTATTTATATGCTTTTTTTTTTCTTGTCACTTAAGTAACTTAAGTATGATGCTACACATGTTTTTTGTTATTTTTGTTAAGTTTTCTAAAAACCGACATGTACCCACACACGAAAACATCAAGAATTAAAAAGCCTTCCTAGTATATATATAGTTGCTTGTGGAAGGGCTCATGGACTCTTGGTAAATCGACCTACAATTGGTGTCTGTATCACTCAATTAATTAAGCTGGTCAAACTTTGAATATGAACCTACAGATTCAATTGGGATTCAAAAGCAAATAAAATAATGCATGCCCATATCTTGTAATTTAGTATTTGACTCTTATACCCTAATCCTGTCTCTAATAAAATCTTCCATTTGAAAGTGACCCCTCTCCTATGTACTTTTTACTACGTACTTTACACGTATCTTCTAAAACCCTTGCTCTTATACATATAAGTATATATTTGCTCTTCAACAGCTAAGTCCAACACATTACAATTAATTATCCCGAACGTACTAGCGAATATGGATCAAGTACCGAGTGCCATGAAGATAGAGATGCCGGTGGCGTTTGTTGGAGGCACATTAACTTTTGTGGTGGCTTTTCGTATGCTTAGGCGACAACAAGCAAGATGGTTAATCGAAAGCACAAAAAGAACCATTATAAAAGCACCAGAGAAACAAAATGATGAAGACAATGGAGTTGTAGTGTATGATTGCATCGTGTGCTTATGTGAAGTGTCACCAAGAGACGAATGCAGAGTCCTTCCAAATTGCGACCATGGCGTCCAATTCCATGCTCATTGTATTGCTGCATGGTTAAAAGATCATTCCACATGTCCCGTCTGCAGAAGCCACATTCCTCGCCCATTATCACAACGCTTACATAACTACTTGTGCGAACGCCTTCTTGAAGATGTCGTCTCTTATTGTAACTCTGCCTTAGATAATGTAGCTAGCTCAATAGGAGACTGTCACGACTTCTGAATATGTTATTTCAAAGTAAATTCTTTTTTTACAACAAATTAACTTTATCACGTACGTCATTTTTTGGACTAGCTAGTACTCATGTTATTTGAAACGGAATGCTATTTTTAGTAAGATGACAAATTAAGAAAGTAACAAGACACGAAGGTTATGTAGTACGTATGAATGATATTTAATTTGTCATGGATCGACGTTGAAGGCCACTTATTCATGGAAGAGTATTACACGTCACTTGCACTATATATATCTCGATATGGTGTGGTCATGGTCAGTTTCTGGTCGACGTGGTAGGCTGTTTTGTCCTATTCAATAACCAGGGACGGAACCAAGATAAAATATAATCGGGTGTATAAAATTTTTGGTACCGTAACATAAAAACACATTTCGATAGACCGGATGCATTTAAAAAAAAACTGATGTTTTTTCAAAAATTAACACTATATCAAAAAAATCTATAAAGGCCCCGAAAGACTCGCATGACCCTTGATTCCGTCCCTGTCAATAACGACATGTATGTTTGACTGTTTGTTGGTTATTTTACCTGACTCTTGGGCTGGGCTATGGGCTATATATGTTATGTTAATGTTATACATCTATGACCACATCTATCCTTTCATTATACTACTCGCTAGCACGTCATACAAAACGTGATCATATGTTATTACTTCAGAAAATATACGTATAATACATGTTCACAGGAATAACACGCTTCGTTTTGCAAACCATAGGTTAAACAATATCTGTTACCTTTTTATTCATCTAACAAGTCAAACAGTGACATCTTTGAAATAGACAATCGTTTATTTACACGGTTAAGCAAAAATATCGACAGATCCAGATAGAACGACAATCGACATGTGACAGGTATTACACATCATGTCACGGCCGCCATCAATCTAACTCTAAGAAGAAAAAGATCGACATATCCAGATAGAACGAAAAATATCGGCTAGTCACAATTCGATCCTTGTTTTAATTTGACTTCTAGCTAGTGTTCCTCTCAACGTCTGCTTTAATAATCATATATATCTTATCTTTTTTAAAGGTAAACATATATCATATCCTAAAGTCGACCATCTAACTTTCAATGAATTTGTTATATATAGATTGGATTTTGATACTTATGAATCATCTTGTCTTTTTCTACAGTTTACCCTTGTCAATATACAAACGTGAAAAGGTTTTTTTTGGCTGAAAATCATAACTTTTTTCATGGGAATTTCTACGCGAGTGCAAGGAGCATAAAAATGAGAAATGAAACACAAATAATTAACAAAATACTAAATTTGTACGATTAATATAAATAAGCCAAGAAGTTTAGGCTATATATAATGGCATATATAGAGGGTCAAGATTAAGACAGAAATAATTATTTTATAAGTTTGTTTGGTAACTCCACGTCTATTGGCTATTGCCTTACCACTATCATGGTTCCATGTCTTCTGGATTAATTCTGATAATCAGTAATTTAAGGACTAAATTGTTCTGCTGTTATAGGACAACATATTTTTTTTGGAAGGCTATAGGACAACATATTGGCTATCCGATCTAAGTAACAACATGCATGCAAGCTCTTATAGTCAAAATATGAATAAAAGGTTAAGTCATCTGCTCATAATCGACTATTTCTATAAATAACATGAAATCTACAATCATGTATATAAAATATACAGTATCACATACCCAGAGACGGAAGTAGCGGGTCCAGCGGTGTCACATGACCCTGATAGAATTTTTCTTTGTAGTATTAATTATCATGAAAAATGCCGAATTCTCCAAAATGCACCCAGTCCTAATAGATTGTGTTTATAGGTATTGCATAGTTAGTAATAAGTGAATACTAAAAGGCGGCAAAAGCAGTTTTTACTAAACTCTGTCATTTTAATTGAATATCATACATTTTTCTAACATTTTCCTTTGCACCTCAGTTAAAAAAAATTGTGACCCTGATTCCGTCCTGATCCAGAAGACATAAACAATATGCTCTTACACTAAATGGAATACCTAAAACTATGTAAAATAACATGAGTTAAACCTCTCGCAACAATAGATCAATCATTTGACTATGCGCATTTCAATAACATATTGTTTTAGATGAAGAAATGTTATTTTTAAGTGTATATAATTATTATTGGACGTACATGTTTGTTAAATTATGGTTGCTTGGTAGATTACCTATCATTAATTGATTACTATTTTTGTGATACGGTTTGTACATAAATTATGTGTTAATTACTAATTTAAAGGAAATTTTCTATTGGATTACATCGTAATCAAACACCAAAACCCCTTTACAAAATTCAGAAGATAACTAATCTTTTGTTTGTTTCCCCTTTTTTCATTTAGATTGTGATGGTGTTTTAAGCTTTTGTATTATTATTACCCTTTTTGGCTAGAGCTAGGTTCTTACGCTAATAACCACTCTTATTATTAATTAAGCTTAAAAATATTTTAAATGGTACGATGGCTATAGAAGTTATTAGTTTTGTGTATTAACTTTGAGTATTATTGTCTACTTATATACTCCTTCCGTCCCATTTTTATTGTCCACTTTGACTTTGACCGGTCTTTCTTGTTCAACTTTGACCATTAATATATTTATTTGTGTTATATAATACTTGATGAAAATTATACCAATGAAAATACATTTTAAAACCCAATACATTCATATATTTTTCATCAAATATTATATAACACAAACAAAAATAATTATGGTCAAAGTTGAAGAAGAATGACTAAAAAAGTCAATAGTGGACAATAAAAATAGGACGGAGGGAGTAATAAATTACAGCTTAACGTTCTTTCGTAGAGGAATTTTCATTTGCATACTCTTATTTTGGTGCTTACCAAGGGACAAATCCCCACCTTCTATTTGGATTGATCTAATGGCTGTGATTAATCTAAGATTTAAACATTTTAACCTATTTTTTACCCCAATATATATACCGTTTTTTTTTTCTTTTTCTCATTTATCACTCTGTTTCTCACACACTTTTCTCTCTGGATTTCCCTCCATAAACGGTTATCTTCTTTTCAATCACAACAACCAGGTCAACCACCACATCCTCCACCGTGATCACCGTACAACCACCGCATTTCCGCCACGTGCTCCACTTTATCCCACCGGTAATTCTTCAATTCTTCATTATCTTCTTCAATTTCTTCATTATTTTGTTCAATTTCGTAATTATTTTGTTCAATTTCGTAATTATCTTCTTCAATTTTGCGAATGGATATTTTTATCTTAATGAAGTTCCTGTTGGAGATGATTCAATTGATTTAGATGTTACGAGTTCAAATTGTGCTTCTAATGTTGATGATAATGCATCATGTGAGTTTTCGTTTTAATTCAAATTTTTTTATGTTAATGCTTATTTAATTAAGTTGTTTTGTTAATTAAGTGTTTAATTAAGGTGTTTAAGCTTTTAATTCAACTGTTAGTTTACTCGTTGTATCACCCGTGATATTTAGTCGGTGTTGTTAGTTTTTGCTTATTCATGAAGTCTGTATTTTGATTTTGCTTTTATATAAGCTGTTAGTTTGATTTTGCTTTTATATAAGTCGCTAGTTTGATTGGATGTGTTTTTGTTCAGTTTAATTTATGTAGTATCAGCAGTGATATTTTGAAGTTGATGATAGTTTACTTTTTAATTAAGGTTTTTAGAGTAATTTGCTTCTAATTTTAAGTTTTTTACTAAATAATCGTAAGTGTAGTGTACTTGATTTCATCGCGATGTTCGATATTTCTATGTCTGTTATTGTCGCAGCTTGTTGCATATTATTGATTAGAGATTGTGTTTTAATTTGTTAGTGATTCAATGAAGAAGAGTGATAGTGTTGGTGCCGATAGTTGTACCTGTTAGTGTTTTTTTGTCTTGGAAGCGTTTTGCTGTGTAGTCAAAGTAGTCATAAATCTAGTGTTTTGGAAGTGATTTCTTAAAGCAGTTGCTGTATATTTAAGAAGAATAGTCGTGTTTGCAGTTGTTGCATATATTTGTCTGAAAATGAGTTATAGCTGTTGTCAATTTATGTTGTTGAATTCTGAGTTATAGGTTTTTTGTTTTTGTTATGACAGGCTTTTAAATAAGCTTCATGAATAAGCTGTTAATGTATATTAATGTAGATGTTATATTGCTTTTAAATAAGTTGTTTGAATGGATGTGTTGTTGTTTCTGTTTAGTATTTTTGTAGAATCATCTGTTATAGTATCACCAGTGATATTTCAAATAATGTATAGTATCACCAGTGATATTTTAAGATAATTTTTAAAGTTATTGTTTTATGCTTTTTGACTTTGTGTTTTATCACCTTCTTTACAGCTTCTAGTGGTTTGAAAACTCCTTCATCTTTTATTCATCTTGATTTTATTGATACTCCCGTGGATCGGTTTTGGGTTCCTAGAGTTGCTGCTAGTGTGCTACCAGTTTTGTTTAGTGTTTATGATTCTGTTGAGGATTGCATTAGTATGTACATGAGATATGCTTCAGAGGCAGGATTTGGTATTAGAAAGTCTACTCAGAAAAGATTAAGGGATGGATTTGTAAAAGAGAAGTATTTAGTTTGCAATAGGGAAGGGTGACCAAAGAAAATTCGTTTGAATACGTTAGCTCCTAAGAAAGGTGACAAACAAGTGAGGACTTCAAACTTTAGAATTACTGGTTGCAAAGCACGTGCAGTTTTTCATATGGTGCCTGGTAGTAGAAAATATAGGCTTACTACGTTCGATGTGGAACATAATCATGAGCTAGATCGTGTTGAGTATAAGCATTTGTCCAAGAGTGTGAGGAAGCTAACATACACGAAAGCAGCTCTTTATAATCAAAGCTTCGAATTATAATATTAGGGCGACTAGAGCTCACAGTTTGTATACCGGGTTGAAAGGGTCCTCAGCACTTGTTCATGGTACAGAGACCGAGTTTAACAATCTAGTTCGTGGTATAAACCGTTTATAGAGATAGCGATGCACATGATGCTTATTAACCGTATGGAAGATCGGATGAAATTTACATCGACTTCTCTTTGATTATCTTGTTGAGAACGCTGAGCTTATTGGACTCTTTTGGGCTGATCAAGTTGCTAAATTGAATTACAAAGAGTTTGGCGATATCGTCTCATTTGATGCCACATACAAGACAAACAAGTATGTTGTTTAAACCTTTTTTAGTATCTCTTGTGATATTTGCATTTGCTTTTTCTACATTTTGTATATATTATCACCTGAGATACTTTTTTTTTCAGATACCGGATGGTTTTCGTGCCTTTTACTGCAATAGATAATCATAGGAGATCTGATGACGTTGGTTCTGGTCTTCTTAAGAATGAAACTACTGAATCTTATGTTTGGTTACTGCAAGCATTCAAGAAAGCGTTTGTTCGTTCTCTAAATATCATTGTTACTGATCAAGATGGTGCAATGCGGAAGGCTATAGCTGAAGTTCTTCCTGATTCAAAGCACAGACTTTGTATGTGGCATATCATGCAAAAGCTCCCGTCTAAGGTATCTCTCTGTGATATTTTGCATCTTTTATCTCTTGTGATATTTGCATCTTTTTGTATTGTATCACTTGTGATACTTTTTGTATCCCTTGTGGCACTTTTTGGATTGTATCACTTGTGATACTTTTTTCATTTGCTGTCTATAATGATTATTTTTTTTACTGTTTTCAGATTGTGTCGAGAATTTATGACGATACTGATTTCAAGAACAAATTTCACAAGATTGTTTGGAACACGTATATTGGCCTCAAGAGTTTGAGATTAGATGGAATGAGTTGATGGTTGAATTTGGTCTTTTGAATCATAAGTGGTTGAATAAGATGTATAGGATTAGGCGCCATGGATTCCTCGCTTTTTGTTGATTCTCCTCTATGTGGACTGATGAGGACCACATCTAGGTCAGAGAGTGAGAACTCGTTTTTTTCACATTTCACGTCTCCTACTTCTACTCTTGTTAAATTCATGGTGTGTTATGAGTCTGCAATGGAGAAACAGAGATACATACAAGAAAGATTAGATCATCAGTCGATTGACTCATTTCCTACTTTGTTGTCGCCATTAGGAATTGAAATTCATGCAGCAAGGTTTTACACTCGTAAGCTTTTTGTTCTTGTTCAGAAAGAGATAATTGTTGGCTCATGGTTATGTTCAATCAAGTCTAAAATTTGTGGTGATGATTGTGATGTTTCTGTTATATCTGAGGAAAAACCGGATGCTGATATTGTACCAAGAGTGGTTGATGATGAAAGTACTTCAGAAAATACCGAGGAAGAGCTTAATTTGTATCAAAAAGACATTGGAGAGTACGAGGTACATCTCTTTTTTCTTTGTTTATAAGTCTATATGAGGTATCACAAGTGATATCTGTTTGTGATATTGTTTTAAGTATCACTTGTGATATTGTGATATTGTTTTTAATATCACCTGTGATATTATTTTCTTTTTATGTTTTATATGAGGTATCACCTGTGATATATTCAATTAAAGTTCATAAAAGTTTATAATTTTTTTTGATGAAGGTGGTGTATAACAAAGTAGATGGTTCAGTTGCTTGCTGTTCTCAGCTTTTTGTTCGATGTGGTATTTTGTGTCATCACATCTTTTGTGTGTTCAAGAATTGCAAGGTTGTTTCTATCCCATATCAGTATTTACTTAGGCGTTGGACAAGGGATTTGATTCCTGCTGATTTGAGGAGGCAAAAGGCTCGTTATGGTCAGAACAATGAAGAAATAGAAAGGCTTGCAATCGAGGCAACCTGGTTTAGTTGAGTCGTGTGTTCATATGATGAGTAACAATAAAGGGAAGTTGACTTCTTTTGTAGACAAGCTGAAGAAGTTGAAAACTGAAGTTGAGGCTGATTTGCCAACTGTTCCTTCCCGTAATGTTTCTTAAATTGTTGAAGAGTTTATGGGTATAAAGAAGCCTACTAAAATTTATGTTAAAAATCCATCGAAAGCGAGCAATAAGGGGTTTATGATGGAGCGTATCAAGGGTGGACGTGAGAAAGCATTTGATAAAAGCAAGAAGCAAAAGAAGTCATGCAAAGATTTGTGGGTCGACGGAGCATAACAGGACTACTTGTCCAGATAAGGGCAAATATTTGACCAATAATGTTGAAGTAGGCGGCAGCTCTGCTGAAGGAGTACTTGTCCAGGTTGAGGTGGAGTCATCGGCGCAGCCATTGCAATAGAGGGTATGCAGGTTGAGGTTGAAGTTGAGGTTGAGGTGCAGTCTATCTGTTATGTCTTATCCAATTTCTTACAATTTTATCACTTGTGATGATTTTCTATTTGTTATTACTTTTCTTCCATTTTTTCATTTTTATCACTTGTGATAAGCATACAAAATTGATGAAATGCTGATACCCTTTTATGAGTTTACTTTTTTATGACTTTATTGAATAATTGAAATAAGTTTTTTTTGCTAATCTAGTTCTATGGCATGTTATTTACTGACATTTGTATAGTTTAATAAAGTTAACAAAAGCAAGGTTGAATTCTGATTTTCCAAAATCTTTCAACTGAATAGAATTCATCATTGTAATGGCTGCGCCGATAAAGATAATTGTTTTTACAAAACGATAGTCTGACATAGGATTAATAAGTAGCTGAAGAGAATTACTAATTGTTTTTACATGAAACCAAACGTAAAACATTAAGCACTCGGTCAATTGTTGTTTTGTTCTGCATACTTTCTCTTTATTGCCTCCTTGAGAAGCTTCTTTACTTCTTTTTCGTCCTTGTTCTCTGCAAGAAATTTTAATGCATAGTCTGACATCATCTTCCATTTTTCGTTCATTTCATGAAGCAACATCTTTGTTACGTATCTTGATCTCATATTTTCTATCCTAATTCGATGATGTTTGTGTGTTTCCTTTAGAATGCATGTTTGCCATTTTGATCCAATTTTTCCTTCGTAGAGTTCCATGTGTATCATCATGTACAAACCGCAATCTATCTTTTCTCCTTTTGTTTGCCAATCCATCTTTAATATAGCTGGTTCTTGTGTTTGATGCATCATTTCATATCATGCTGGATGTTCACATGTTGACAAGTGTCTTACAAAAACCGCCCTCTGAAATTTATAATATAAAATGTCAATTATAGACTAGTATCCCTTGTGATATAATGTTAAAAAATAAATAATCAAATAATTTTTCTTACCACTAACTCATAATTTTCTTTGTACTTTTCTTCAGATGTTGCATCTGAATCGCTGTTATCAATTATGACAGATGTTCCTTTAACGATGTCGAAAACTATTAGATAGTAATGTCCATGTGCTATTATTGGGAAGAATACCTGTTATCATGAAAAAAAATTTAAATTTAAAATAATATACTAAGTTTCTTGATTAATTTATATAAGTAATGTAATATACCAAGTTAATATCATCAAATTTGAGCCTGCTTGTGTCTTCATCCATCTGAACAACAATCAAGTGTTCAAACATATCATACTGTTTATCTACTTTGTCAATGAACAATTATGGCTTATCTTGTAATACTCCTGGAAGCTGATTGACAATTAAAAAAAAATATGGTTATTATTAATAAATAAAAGTTAATACAGAAATACGTTCATTTGATATAAAAATTTATCTTACCATCATTGATGTATAAAAGTAATGCCGTTTGATCTTTCTATCTGAGAACAATTCCTTGTAGTTTAGGATATCAACAAAGGTATCTATCACAGGAATTTCAATTTTCAAGGTTGGCGCCAGTGATTGAACATTCATTCTCATTAATCCTAAACCTTTATCGTCTACGAAAACTTGTTCTCTGTTCACAATATCACAAGTGATAAGTATAAGGAACTGTGTATATAGGTAAAAAAAATTTGTATCACAGGTGATAAATATTAGAAACTAATATATGTTTTGTTACCACAAGTGATAACTATAATAAATTAGATATCGAAATTTTAAATATAAACTTACGCTTCGTTTCCTTGCATACAGAAGATGCTTCTTGCCAAGAGTTTTTCCACCTCTGTTAGATAATTTGACGGCCTGACCTTCTTGTTCATGTAAGGAGATTTCGTGCACCGATATTGTTTTCCTTCATCACTTGATTTTGACTGTATTCCTGGGCTATCAATTCCTAGATCAAAGCTTGGTTGAGACCCTGGTATAAAGACAAAACTAGGGCTCTGTGAAGATGGACCTGTTTGTTCTTTTTCTTCAACACTTTTCTGTTTCTTAAGGTTCTCACGGTTCTCACTTTCTGCATATCTGTTCACTTCTTCATTTCGTTTTGCATCCATGTTGGCTTGTTTCCTTTGTATTTCTCTTAATTCATTTCTAAAATCTTCATCAGTTTTGTTTAGTAATTCTCCAAAAATATCTTCATCAGTATCAAAAGGTTCTCTTTGTTCTTTAGTTTCTTCGTTACTTTTTTGACTTGTAACCTTGTTTGTTTCATTTTTTCCCCTTCATTTTTTTATGCAGCTTCACCCTTTTTGTTACTGTTCCCATCGTTGTTTCCCACAGTTTCATCCTTTTCTCTTCTATCGTTCTTGTTGTTTTCATCGATTTCATCATTTTTGGTATTGCTTGCGTCTTTGTTTCCACTACCTTGCGCAACTTCATTCTCAGTATAGATTGATTCTCCATTTTGGTCGTTTGCTTGATTGTTTTTGGCAGCATCATCAATTATCATTGATTCGTCATTTTCATCTCCGTGTTCTGAGATATTGTCCGCAAATGGATTTTGTACTTCATTATTTCCATCTTCATCATAACTTGTGCCAAATTTGATGGTGCTTGACTCTGTTGATGTTGATTTAGAGCTTGATGATAATAATGGACTTTTTCCTTTGAAACAATCATCTGGTTGACTGAAAATCTTTTTTATTCTTTCTCTAAATTGCTGAAGCCTTTCATCCCTTTTGAATTTACATAGATATTCATTTCTTTCTCACTCAAAATGGTTTCTATCTTATCTTCTAGCATCTGATACACTTCCTGTTATTGAATTTTCAAATTTAAGATGATATTAGTTATACATCATCACCAGTGATATTAAAGTTTTTTTAATTTTTTACTGTATTATCACAAGTGATACCAAGTATAATTTATTTTATCACTTGTGATAGGACATAACAAAGAAGTTAATTTTTTTTAGACTGGCCTGCTTTTGAATATGTTCTTCGTCTTTATTCGTATCTCCTATAATTTCCACCATTCCAAAGTACTTGTTGAAATCAATTTCCAGAATCTCCCTACTTTCAACAGCTTGTGTTCCAGCTTTTTAGAGCTGGTATCATTCTCGGCACATTCATTTGATCAAACTTTGTGTAATGTAAATATGCAAGCTGTTTCATCAACCATTTTATCAGTTCAATGAATATATATTTTCATAACATTTTATGTTAGGAAGAAAAAATAATTTAGAATTTATTACTCACCATCAAGAATGTAACTGGGCCGTAATACTCAACCTCTGTCCTATTATTCTTTCTTGCAGACCAATCATGTTTTGTTGAGCTTGCACAATCAAAAATATATCTGCACCAGTCTATATCTTTCACATTATCTCCTTCAAACACGTTTTCCAACACCGTTTTTTTGACAATAGAGCTTTTATCGCATCCTCCCAATGTATTTGTAATAAGCATTAAAATGTTCATTCTGAACATGAAATCTGTGTTTGTTGTTTTTTGTTATCTCCTTTGATATGGCATTTGTTGTCAAAAATTTTTCGTGTTTGAATTGATCTTTCCATTCTTCAACAAATTTATCATTGTATTGTCTTTGGCCTTCATCTCTTTCTAGCGTCCTTGATCCATTTGGTAGTATGAGAACTTCATGCACAGTTTGTGGAGAAATTTTTAAATTTCCTGTTGGAAGTCTAAGGTTCATTGATTCTGTGTCGAGGTTGTCTACCACAAAGAAGGCAAGCTTTGTCGGTATTTCATTTATTGGGAATTCTATCAAGTCTCCAAAACCCATTTGTGTTATAACCTTCTTTCTTTCTACACTTAACCCACGCATTGCCTCAAAAAGTGGCTTAACTAATGCCCTTCCCTTGAGTATTGTGTACACCTTTCGCTTTTTGAATCTTTTTGAATCTCTTCGTTTACATCATCTTCCATTTCACCAATTTTTCTTTTTCCTTTTCCTTTTTCTCTTTCACGATTCTCTTTTTTGTCATAATTTTTTTCAGCTGTTTCTTTTTCTGTTTTTTCAGGATTTTCTTTTTCATCCTGTTTCATTTTTGTAGAATCTTCTTTTTCAGCTTCTTTTGCATCCTGTAGTAATAATAAAATAATAAAATAAAATTGTTGGGCATTTATCACTTGTGATATTTTAACATTTATCATTTGTGATGTAGTATTCACAAAAGTATCTCAAGACATTTTTTGATATACCTGTTCTGTAGCTTTTTCCGATGCTTCTTTTTCTTGCTCAGTCTTTGATTTTGTTGCTTCTTTTTCCTCCAACCCTTTTTCTTTTTCTTCTATTTTTTGATGCAAACCTCTAAAACGTTTTTTCTTACATCCTAATCTTGCTAATTGTTTTCTTCTTTTTGGTTTCTGTTCATCTGTATGTTTATCATATAATATATCATAAATAATAGTGAATCCAGTTATACATTTGTTGGCAATTTCACAGTCATTGAATCTACAAATTAACCAAATTTGGGTAGACTTTTTTAACAGCCAAACTACCTTCAGTTTGCGTATCTTAGTTTCTTTTTCTACATTTTAACAACCAAATCACCTTTATTTACAATGAGCCCAAAAAAAGTTTCAACGATCCCAAAACAGTCACATTTATGTCCTTTAGTTTACAAGTTCACTCAAACTAGTTACAACTTGGAAATGTATAAACTAAGTTCTTTTTCACTATGCATTTTGAATGAAGTTGTAAGCCCAAAACAGTTAGCCGGGCTTCTTTTTTTGAAGTTTTTTTATTTTGTATTAGCAAAACTTCAATCAAACTACAATGTGCCTCAATTTATAACTATCCCAAAACTACGACGATCTTAGTTTCTACGGCTGTAAACATCTAACAATCAAATTGACATGAGCTATCGCTATTATAACATCTAATTCAATAGCATAAAATCACAGTAGATAAACTAGCATATTACTCTTATCTTCAACAATCATTTCATTTTTTTTAATATAATCTGTAATTTATCATTGTTTCAAAACATCTTAAAATAAGCAAATATATATAAAATATGCATATAAAACTCATATAAAATACGCAAACAGTAAATAAAATTCAATTAATTTTTAAATAATATCGAAATGAGTGTCGTACCATTATCCATATTTTCAACAGATTTTTTTCCCTTGTCCGGTATTTGAGGTTGTGATTCCTTCATATTTATATATTTCTGATTTTGATTCAACGGTTCGTCGTTTATTTTTCGAATGATAGATTGTTGGTGTGTGTGTTTTTTTGATTTTTGTGTGTGTTTTTCCAGATCTGGTTTTATTTTATTGAAATTTACATTTTCAGTCCTTCTATTTTTAGTTTATGTAAACTTTTTTGCCTTTTTTAATTTATATCACATGTGATAAACAATTAAATATTTTTTTAATTTTAATAATCATGTTTTATTTCATATTTGTGCAAGATGATTTCATTTAAATTATGCTTTCTTTGCATGTTTTTTGTGTATAGATTGTTCTTGATTACATTTTTTTAAAAGCTTTTTTCTATAGTAGTCAACTGAAAATTTTCATAGCAAGCACATACACATTTATAAATTCTTACTTATTTTTTGCTTTTTCTTTTTTTGTTAGATGACAGGTGATATAATAAATTTTTAGTTATATCACTGGTGATATGTTCTAATATCACAAGTGATACATTTATAAAAAAAAAAAAAGAGAAAAGGAAAAGAAGGTAGGCTAGTTTTGGAGTGACTCAAGATCTAAATTTTGTTGTTAGGGTAGTTTTTGTTTACCAGTTTTAACATGTTTTCACAGAGTATTTCATTGCAAAAATAATAAGTTTCTTAATTTGATAGTCATTTTATACACTTTAAGAACATTGCGTCTTGGCAGTCATCTTATAAATTACCAAAGTATCGCAAATAAAGCATTTACACTTTGGAAAAAAAATCATCATAATCCTAAATTTACCGATCTTGGGTTCACCAATTCATTTATATAAACTAAAGGTACTTGAGTAGCGAAATTTTCTATGAATTATCCAACAGCATAAATATATATAGTGATAGATATATTGGATATGTCAGCAGAAGAACATAAGCAAGGTTATATTCATATTACCCAAAAGCATTTACTTCCATCTAAAAACCAAAACAAAATGTAAAATACATCTAAAAGCATACGTCTGCATTTCCAACAAAATGATGCAAATTTCAGAGCAAAATGTAGAACAATCTCCGGCACCAGGGAATGTGATTCAGGTACCTAATAGATCCACCCATCTACTTAGGTATTTCCCAAACTTGGACATTGTCCGTCACATTTCGTGGGTCTCAGAAATCCAACTTGCATCTAAAATGCAGAACAAAATGTAAAATCCAACTAAAATATGCAAAATCCAAAACAAAATGAAGTTCAATCTCCCGGCACAGGAATGTGATTCAGTACCTAATAGATCCACCCATCTACTTAGGTATTTCCCAAACTTGGACACTGTCCGTCACATTCAGTGGCCCGGCAGCCCTACTATTGTTTTCTGCATATCAGATTCTTAAACCTACTTTAAACCATCTACATTGTTTAGAAATCTAAATACTTAAACATAAATGTAAATTGTTTTGGAATAGCATTAAACACATTTAATGCTTGTTTTCTTCAGCTATCTTGTTCCTGATAGCTTCTTCAATCACCTTTTGAATCTCTTTCTCATCATGATTGTGTTTTTCAAAGAAACTTGATTGCATACTCTGACATCAGTTCACTCTTTTGATTCACTTCATGTAAGTATCTTAGCGCATACCTCATCCCCATTCTTGTCATTTGTTCAGCATATCTGTGATTTCTTTCATCAACGATGTTTGGCTTCCAACTTGGTCCTGCTTCACCTTCAAATGTTTCCATATGCATCATCATGTATAAGCCGCAATCGATCTTGTTATCCTTTGTCCTCCATTTCATCTTTAACACAGTTGTTGGCTTCTCTTTCAACATCGTATTGAGGATTGGGTGTGAAGCCCTCATCAGGTAATTTACAAGAATTGATTTCTGCAAATTAACAAAATATTACTTGCTACAATTTATCTCTAGTAATATAAGTATTTAAACAGAGTTCGGTTCAGACATTGCTTACCACAAAATCAAAGTTGGGTTTGTATTTATCCTTGTAGGGCGCATCTGAAATGCTGTTGTCCAGTATTACAGCGTTGCCCTTTTCCAGATTGAAAACTATGACATAGTAATGGTCGTGAGCAATTATCGGAAAGAAGACAAGTTTCACATCTTTCAATTTCCGTTTTGCTTCTTCCTCAGTTATGAGTTTTTTCATTAGTATTTCAAAATTGTCATATCTGCTTTTTTCATCTTTTTTTACTTTCTTCGAATCTCTCGGTACCAGGTATGATAACAATAGATTCAAGATAATTTAAAATACATATTACATAATTTTGAAACGCATGGATATATTATTGCTTTTTTTTTGGAAGTTTTTACATCTTACCACTACATCTGTTGGGAAGTAGTATCTTGTCTTCATTTTTCCAACTTTGTTCTTTTTCTCTTCATGATTCAATACGGCGAATGCATCGATCACCTGACTTTCTATTAGCAAGCCCGGCGCAATTTATTGCATTACTATTCTTGGTACCGTGTGCCCTTGCCATCATTGAATACCTCTTCTCTGTTTTTTAATATCACACTGATAAAATTTAGGTTCTTAAATATAGCATATCACTTGTGATAAATAACATAACCTTAATACTAACAGCAAATTGAAGTCTTACATTATATCTTCTTCCATCGAAAATAGGCTGTTAGCTAGCATTGTTTCAGACTCTGTTAACGATTCCATCGTGTTCCCTAGTTCATATAAGGTGATTTCAAGTACACTGATGGTTTAGCAATCCTTTTTCCTTCCCTCTTTTCATTTTCTTTGTTGCTTTGTTCAGCAACATCTTTCTGAGTCCTGAATGCCTTGTGTTGAATTTCTGGGCTTTAATTCTACAACTTTAGCCCTTTCTTCCTTCTTGTGTCTCACCTGCTTGTTTTTTGGTCTGCATCGCCTTTTTCACCTGTTTTTAAGCATCTAATAATGTTTAGATATGCAAAAGTTGTGCAAGTTGTTTTGTTTAAGTTTATATGTCTAACGAGCTTATTTTTGTTTTATTTTTAAGTCATATAAACAATCCACAATCTAACCATCAAGACATTTGACAACAATAACAGTGATTCATTTTCACATTCATTCTTAATGTTTGCGATTCAATATCACTAAATTGGTATATCTGAGAGTCTTTTAACCTTTTGTTTTGCTCTTTTGTTGGCAAGTTCTTTTACAGCTAACTTTCTTTTTTTCCCGCCTCTTTCTCCTGAGCTTGTTTTGTAGCCTCCTCCTCGGATTTTTTCTTTTGTTTTCAAAATTTCTATCGTGGCAGCTTTTTTTGCGTACGGCTTGTTTTTAGGTTCTTGCTTTTCTTTTTCGGCAGCTTCTTTTGTCGCTTTTTCTTTTTCGGGTTTGCTTCTTTTGTCGCAGCCTTCTTTCTTCTTCTTTTAAACTTTCTTTTTTCTCAACCGCTTCTCGAGCTTCTTTTTTTCGTCGCTTCTTTTCACCTGTTCTTTTTCGCAATTGCTTCTTCTTCTTCAACCTGTATTTTTACCATTTTGTTATGTAAAAATTTATCACTTGTGATATTGTATACAGATAAGTACTTTAAATTTTAATTATCTAACCTGTTGTTTATCTGTTTCTGCAGGAGTCTCTTTCGTGGTTTTTTCTTTATCCTTGTTTCCTCCTTCTCCATTTTCGCCTTTATCAACTCCTCCTCCTCCTTCTCCATCATCATCACTCCCATCATCATCATTCCCATCTCCTCCTCCTCCTCCTTCTCCATCTCCTCCTCCTTTTCCATCATCATATCCTCCATCTCTTCTGCTCGTTCCTTGTTGATTATCAATAACCTTATTGTATCATCTCCAGGGTATATCTCCATGCTTACCCTTATAAAATTTTCTAACTCTCTCCTTTCATTCAAAACTCTATCAAACTTTTCTTCTACGGCTTCATATACTTGCTGTGTTTTTAATTAAATAAAGCAATTATAAGTATTTTATCACTAGTGATATATTCAATTTTTTTATATTAATTATAAGTATTACCTCTTTCTGTTTCCGTGATATCGCTTCTTCACTCTCATCCTCTTCTTCAATTACCATGACATTACCAAAGCCTCCCATGTCCATCTCCATCTCTTGCCTTTTCTCAATAAGTTTATTGGTCCAATTTATGATGGCTGGCCATTTTCTTGGCACATCCATTTCATCGAACTTTGTGAAATGCAAGTAAATAAGTTGTTTTCAAGAAAACAAAACATTCATTAAAACCTTTACTTATTAAAAGAAGTGGTAGATTATTCTTTTTTTAGTATCCCAAGTGATATTGTACATGTCATCTATTTTTTAAAAAACAACTTGTAATATCATTGGTGATAGAATACATTTTATATGTCATTAACTTAAAATATCACTTGTGATACCCTACATCATATTTGTTTTAAAGAAAACCTTGACTTACCGTGAATGCTGCGTGTGGTCCATAGTACCAATTCTCCAGTTGTTGAGTCATCCCACCATCCTTACTTACTTTCATACAGTCCCAAATGAATGAGCACCAGTCAATTTTCGGTATTTCCTCTAGTGTCATCAGAAATTGAAGGACGTAATACTTCAACATCGAATGTTATAGCAAGTTCCCGTGACAGCTTTGAACAACATTAGGTAATTCATCCTGGAAGGTGAAGTCTGTTTCTTCAGATTCGAATCACCTTTGATAATGCTGTTGTTGTTATCCTTTTTTTTCCGGGAATTGTGCCATACACTGTTTCATAAATACGTCATCCCAATCCCTTTGTGGTCCTGAGCAAAGTGGTTTAGGACCCATTGGTATCCCAAGAACTTCCCTAATTGTTTTCGGTGTGATTTTTATGACACCCCCCATTTGGCAAGTTGATTTGCATCTTTTCCATATCCATATGTGTCAATATGAAGTAGGGTAGCTTTCCAGGGATTTTTTGCAACAGAAAATCAATCAGTGTTCCAAATCCCATTGATGTGACCATTTTCCTTCTTCTGGGCTCAAACGAATGTGTTGCATCGTAAAACGGTTGGACAGTCGTTTTAGCCCTTAACGACTTGAATGGAATGACATATTCTTCTTCTTCTTCCTCAGCTTCCACCTCCATTTTTTTCCTTGCCCTTCTTCGTCTGTTCTTTCTTCTTCTTTGCTTCTTCCTTCTTCCTTTCTTCTTCTTTCTTCTTCGTTTCTTTTTCTTTCTTCTTCTTCGTTTCCTCCGTTTTTTTTATTTGTTGCCTTTCCTTCCTTTTTCTTTTCTTCTTCTTCTTCTTTCTTTTTCTTTGTTTCTTCCTTCTTTTTCTTTCTTTCATCCTCAGCTTTTTCTTCCCCTCTCTTTCTCTTTCCTTTTTCTACCTTCTTTTGTTTTTCGGTTTGTTGTTTTTTTGATGATGATCTTGTTACAAGAATGGTGAATCTGTTGGTTGTTCTTTTCGTTTTTGGTTGCTTGGGTTTCAACTTTGGTTTTGCTTTGGGTATGACGTTTCTTGGGGTGTCGCTTCGGGTGTTGTTTTGGTTGTTGTTTCTAGTGTTGGTTCAGATGGTGTTTCTTCCATGTTTGTTGGTTGGGTTGTTGGTGGTGTTGGTGTGGTTTCTATGGTTGCTAGAGTTGTTATTGGTGTGTTTTCCTGCATGTCATTTCGGTGATGCTTGATTTAATGGTGTAAATGCTTCCTGGATCGTGCAATGGTTGTTATCTGTTTTGTGGGTGTCTTTTCTAGATAGGTATTTTTTATTGTTGACTTTGTGTATTTTGTGGTTCTTTTCTTTTTCATTTCTTTTAGACTTGTATTCAAATCTGCACAAAAGAAATCCTAAGTAAGTTTTCATGAATATTTATTGCTGATAAATATAAACTCTGAATGTTTATGCGTCATACAATTTTATAACATTCTACTGCAAGTATGCCATATCAATTTGTATCACAAGTGATATAACACATAAGCTAAATGTCAAAACAAGTATGCCGCATACATACAGTGTTTATCATAGTTGATATTTTTCTAAAGAAGACATGCTTATATGTTGGAATTTACCTTTTTCCTTTTGAATCTCTGGAGATACGCTCAAAAATTTGCTTGTCGACAAAACTGCATTTACAATTTTTTTTTTTAAGAAACAAACGAATGTCTGCAATTTTATGTTTAAAGATTTATTAGCAGACAAAAACTGACCGTTTAAAGCTTGTATTGTCTCCAGATGCTCGTAAATATCATCTTCTACATTTTTTTCAAAATCAAAATTTTAATGTCTTATGTTATGTAAAACAAAAAGACACTATAAATTCTAATCAAAAATGTATTTGGAATATAGTTATTTCACGTATAACGGCTTATCGTCACAGTTGTTATACTATCAAAAATCAAAAAAAAAAAAAATCACTATATCTGTTTTTATCACTGGTGATATACCATTAAATGTTTAAGTTATCCCGCTCGCTCTTCATCATCATCACTACCATCAGTACCACTACCACCGCTAGTAACACTACGCCTACTGAAAAGTCATAACTAAACCACCACCTCTACCACAAAAACACTAAAAATGTATCGTTATCGCGACTACATGATCTCTAATCGTGTGACAAGTAATCAATTATCGCTACATCTGTTTTTATCACTAGTGATATACCATAAAATATTTCTCTATCACACTCAAAAACGCATCATAAGTTACATCAAAATTATACTGTAACAAGCTAAAAACATATCCATTATCACGAAGAACGCTAAAAGTCAAATCGACGTTCGCTACCACTACTACTATCACTACCACTATACTGAAGCACCACCACTACCACTACCACCACCACTACCAGTATCAAAAATCAAAACTAAACCACTAAGACTACCAAATCACTACCACATCTACAACAACTTTACAAGTGACACCTAAAACACCTAAAACATCTAAAATCAAAAAATCTTCATAAATTTCTTTCTTCTTTTACAGATGACAAAGAAAATCTCAAATAAATACATAATCATCAATCGTGATGTCATTAATACAAAAAAAATACAGTAAAAATGTTCATAAATAGCAATAACATTCATAAATAAGTATAAAATCAGTAGAGATACATAAATAACATCTAAATAGTTAGTTTGAAGCTTCGTACTTCTTTTCGGAGTTGGTAGGTTTGTTTTGATCCATTTTTTGTGCTTTTCTTTTCGTTGAAGATTGATGGTTTTTTTTTTTTTTTTTTTTTTACTAATTGTTGGTTGATTTTGATAGTTGGGGTTTGTTTTAGTGAGAGAAGCGACGCTTTTGTTTTGATGATGAAAAGAAATGCGTGTGTTGTTTTGTGTGTTGGGGAAGTTTCACGCTTTGGCAAGATTAGTCCCTCTGTGTTTTTTATTATTAAAAAATGTTTTTTGATCCAACGGCTGATACTTGTCCCTTGGTAAGTAGGGGATTGATGATTTCTGAAATAAAGCCCTCTATATTTCAATAATTTATTATCTACATGTCCAAAAATAAGAAATTCATAAGATAAAGGATGAAGGTAAATGAAGAATCTCAAAAAAAAAAAAAGAAAATTGAATTTCCCATGTGACTAGTTACCAAAAAGTTAGATGCGATTTCTTCGTATATGAAAATATTCACATGTGAAAATCACAACTTCTTATTTTTTCTTATATTTTTTTTATATATTTTTTGTTATTTTTATTTTAACAATTTACATGTATATTTTGATTTTTTTATGCATTATTCATCATTATCCTTTAACTTGTGATAATTTTCAGAATTTTTGACATATGATTTTACAAAGTCATATATAAATTAGGGATTTTCGCGTTATTTATTATAAAAATCAAATATTATTATTTACATAAACAATCACATGTAATTTTTAGATTCTCGTCACCTCGCTTATCTTATAACTTTTTTTCGATAGGTGGTTCAAAATGTTCTCGCCATATATATTAATATATAGTTATCACATCGACGCATTCCCTCAATGATATGAATCAATTTTTATGGACTCTAAGAATTACTACGAGTTGATAAAACCAAATTAAATGGGTGTTTGGTATTGTTTATTTATTTATTTTTTCTTGTGCTTCTGCTTAAATAAATATTTATAAAAAAAATACTTATGTAACGAAAGTGTTTGATCTGCTTATTTAATAAAAAGAAATGCAATAAATTGCCAAAACAACAACTTTAATATAAATTTTCATTCAAGTTCATTTATAAAAGATTTTAAGTTAAATATGAGATTAAAAGTTCATTTTCATTTAATATATAATAACTAACACGAAAATAGGCGCTCTTCGCCTACCTATGAAAAATTGTTTATCTAATTTTTAAATGTAAACAAATAGAACAGTTTTTGAATGAAATATATGTTTTTCTGTTTAAAAAAAATCAGATAATAAAAAGATTTTTTAACTTATGTCATAAGGCACATATTAAAAAAAATCTCGCAACCTGAATGTCACTTTCTGAATGACGAGTAACTGGTTGTGGAACTTAATATTGAAGGATAATGAGGATTAATCAATGGTTGTTCGTAACATTCAAGCTATGGGACTATCTTTAACATGTGTCTCTAAAACACATAATAAGATAGTAGAAAAAATAAGCAATTTCATTGGAGTAAAATAAGCAATTTCATTTAAGCATGACAAATAATGGAATTAAGAATTTTGAAATGTGAGGGTGCGTTTGGTAGAAGAGAGATTGAGAGGAGAAGTAAGAGTAGAGGAATAGAATCTTTCCGAGGAGAATACTTTATTTAATTTTAATATTTTTTAAAATTAGACTTGAAAAATGAAAAATTTATTTAAATTATTTAAAATATTTTTTTTAATTTAAAAATTATTTGTATTTTTGGTCAAAAATTCAAAAATTCTCCGCCTCCCAGGCTCACCATGCTTAAACATGGGGAATACAGTATTAGAGTTTTCCATTTCTGCTTTGCACCCCCATTTCTCGGTACTGACCACCCTGAGTATATAGAACCTGAAGAATTTTAGACCTCACACGTGTTATAACGATAATAACAGTCAAAGGGTAAAAACATGAAACAACAACAACAAAGCCTTTTGAATCATCATATATAAAGTTCAAAAAAAAAAAATCATCATATATATCTTGGTCACCTAAATTCAACTTACTTAGCTTTGCTGACTTCATTTTTGTTCTAATCTTAATCTTAAATTGTCCCTTTCTTCGTTTGAACACTTAATTATCGACATCTCCTCCTTCTCCTCCCTTATATTCTCCCATCATTTCAAACACTTGCATCTAAAAACCCTCAAAAAGCTCAACCTTTCCATCTTTTTAGCTTAATCCCTTTCTGGGTTTTACTCAGAATCAAAAACCCATCAAGAAAGTACCATTCAATCAAGATGAGCTACCATGATTCCCATCTTATCGAACTCGCCGGAAGAATCTTGATAGTCACAATTGTAGCCTTCTCACTCATCTTCATCGTCGTTTTCTTTGTGCATCTCTACGCCAAGTGGTTCTGCTATCGCCGTGAACAGCCCTCCACCACGCGCCGCCACCGCCGTGGTGATTTTGCGGCAGGACACCACCATGAACTGCCGTCTGGTGTCACTGTTCTCCGGCGTGGTCTTAACCCTTTGTTTTTGAAAACTATACCTGTTGTACCCTTTGATGTTAAGGAGTTTAAAGATGGGTTGGAGTGTACTATTTGTTTATCCGAGGTTGTCGAAGGCGAAAAAGCTCGAGTTTTGCCGAAATGTAGTCATGGGTTTCATGTTGAGTGTATTGATATGTGGTTTCATTCGCATTCGACTTGTCCTATTTGTAGAACATCTGTTTCTGATGAGACTAATAATCAGGTTTCTGTTGAGAATTTGTTGGAAAATCGACAAGTGCAACGAGAGTCGATAGCTGAAAGTGGCGATTTTCCAACTAATATATTGTTTTGGGGTGACGAAACTGAAGTTAGTACTTTAACGTCGCAGTTGGAAGAAGCTAATAGTCATAATCAAGCTGCTATGTTGGGTTCTGAATCACCTTCATCGTCATATATGAGTAACGACCGAGCTAGACTAGATTTAGTAATTGACATACCAACAGATGACGATGATGATGAAGTGGATCAAAAGTCACCTGTTTCGTCTAGGATGGGATCGTTAAGAAGAATTTTGAGTGGCAGTAGAAGGTTTATTAACCCCTTCGGTCCTGCCAATGCTAATCTTGAACAAGGGGTCAGAAGCCATCTATGATCAAAGTTTCTTATCGTTTGAATATTAATCAGGCGGTGAAGAGGATGCTGGCTCGGTTCTGAGACCACAAAACCTCTCCTGCTTTGTTTATTTCTTTAAATTTGAATATAAGTTCTGTATATGGAAACATCGAGGAAGACAAACCTCTTGGGCTTTGGGATACATATATTTTTAGGTTAGAAATCATACGCTGTATAATGTTAAATTGTAATTAGTTTAGCGCCTCTGTTTGAGTATGTGAAATACATATTACAACCATCTCTTGCAGAATTCTTTAATCAAGTTGAATCGATATTATCTATTAGCATTGTTTATTGCAGCCTTGCTGATAATCTAGACTTCATTGTCAAAATGGTATTTTAAGAGCTTGATTGCGACACTTGAGAAAAATCGAGAGTAGGATATCTGTGTTCTAGGGTAGTTGTATTGCTTGCAAGTAAGGATCACTTTGTTACGTGTGGCATCTTTCGAGTTGACTGTTATATCTCCAAAACTGACCTTTCATTATCTCAACTACATTTTCAAAGTTCAAAACTAGAAAGAAAAAGATTACAAATTGTATGTCATCCTGATTGCGATGTGGGCTATGTCACCAAGTAAACAGGACCGTAAGATTGAAGATCCCGGGGACTATGAATCTGCCCGAGAGTGATATATGGCATCTGAAACTGGTCATCCATTTTCTTTCTGTGCTTAAAGAAACCGGATAGGGGTCCTGAAGTTGGTCGTTTTGGTCGTTCAGCAGTGCAGCTTTTGATCCCATTTATTGGGCCGGAAACATAACCCTGTATTGTCTTTGACCTGCTGTATGTGGTTTTCAGTGCTGGTGGTTGTTCCTCTACTATGATTCTTGTCTTGCTATGTTTCTTCAGCCATGGGAAAACTGAACTTTTCCATGACTTTTTAGGCTTTGTTCTTCCACTAAACTCTTCCTTTTCAGCCTCTTTTGAAGCATGTAGTGGTGATACCGTGAACTTGTTGTGGCACAAGGCATGCGTTTTTGCTTCCTTCAAAAACTAATCCAAACAAAAAATCAAAATTTATAGAAAAATGAACATACATACAAGTCTACTGTTTTGCCGTCGGCTAAGTTGATAGATTATAATACAAAATGACAGCGAATACCTGTGCAAAGTCCAGCTGGGGATCATACTCATCCCCACACGCAGAATTTCGATACACAAGAGACGAGTCCATTTTTAATCTGAATAGAAGAACGTCGCGATTCTATACATGAGTAAAAAAAAGCTCAAATACTAACTAGAAACTGTGGTATTGTATAAACTTTAGTCAAGCAAAATACAAGATAAGTAGAGAAGGCAAAAACACTTTGGGGAACAAGAATCTGTAAAAGAAACAAGTTGGTGTGGTTGATCCTCCCACTAAGGGCACAATCCAGAAAATATGACATTGACAAGTGAACAAATGTTTGGTGGGGAAATATATACAGTCATACAGATAGATGATAAATAAAAAGGGTCTAACCAATGCATTAACATCTAATCAATGAGACCAAAGAGCTTCCCTTCCCTACTGGATTTTATTCATGCTTATCAAGTAGAACAAAATAATAATTATGACTACTACTGTATCTAAGACCAATTACAGTAGCAGCTGCTAGCCAACTTGTTGGTGAAATAAGATAAATGTAATACTAACATGGTTGTCATTGCTATGTATGTATGTATATACCTTTGTATGATAGCAGAAAGTTAAGGCAGCATTGGTGAGTTACTCAGAGGAAGATGAAGAAACTGAAATGATTAGTTAATGCTAAATAAATGTGAATCATCATTAATAATGTGAATTTGAATGAAAGCAATTTATGGTGGCATTTTATGCGCCGTAGGTTCAGGAAAATTTCAACTTTTTGAGACATTTTAAACCCCTTTAACCTCAAGTCAACCTTCCATAGTTTAAAACTTTAAATTAAACTAATTATGTTCACTTTAATAATAATTTTTACTGTAGTTAACCGTTAATATCACAACAAAACTTGTACAGTAACATTTTCTCTTCAAAAAGAGTATACAGCTGGTTTCGGGTATAGAAAATGTGTCTCGCCTTAAATATACAAGTTTATGACACAAGTCTCGGACTATAAAGAGCGGTAGAAAGATGGCAATAGCGGTTTTCATCTGGCATACACTACCATGTTGCTAAAAAAGCAATTGAATAAACATTGCAGAGTTGAATGTACTGTAGATGATGCAGAGTGAGTTACTCTCGCCCACAAATGTGAAAGATTCAACGAAAGCATATATTAGTATACCAAGTATTGGACCGCTTTAAGCATTTAAAGATCCTGCTAATACTATAAGTCTATATCAGTCTATCATCAAACATGGTTAATACATCAAACATTGCACCAGATATGCAAACATACATATAGACAGCCAAAATCCAAACAAGGATTAAACATCCAACATTACCCATCCCTCAAGTATACTAGGATCGGTACCATTTTTAACAGACCCACTTAATGTTTGTAACGTCTAACCAACTTTGTTTTTTGTTTTTTGTTTTTTTTCTTTTTCCAAAACATTAGAGTTGCAGAAGAGGCAAAGCCATTACAAGACCAACAAATGAAACTAGCAACACCACCATCCAAGTCGGGAATGACTGTTTTTTGGCTTGTTTCACAGCTTCCTTTGGAGCTTCTACTCTCTTCACCTCGTCTCTCTTATCCACTTTTTCCAGTAAAGCTTGTGAATTTTCTTCCTGCTTTGCAGCCACAGGTTTCTCTTCAACAATTGGCTGCTCAGCGAGTCGCTGCTGTTCAAACTTCTCCACATACTCTGGAAAAATTTTCTTAAATGTTGCACTGTCAACAAAAAATTGGAGAACAAAAAGATTATTAGAAAGGGTGTTAACAACCATGCAAGTTTATCTATATGAACTATTGAGCTTACTTTTTACAATTGAAAGCCAGAGATGCCTTTGCAAGGCGTTGCTTCTCTGCCACAGTAGTATTTACACTACCGGTGGTAGGACTGGTGTCCATCTGCATGAAAGTAAGAATGATAAAGAACCAGGATGCAGCATTTTACAGATGACTTCAAATACAAACGGAACTATGTTTTCTAACACTATCTTGTCGAAATGTCACCCAACAATGTTTCAAGGTGCATCGCAACGGCATTTTACGATTAAAACTGCCACTTAAAAACATACGCATGCTATCCCTACCATAGGATTAATGAGCCAAGCAGATTAGCTGGTGCCATTTAAAGTTGCAGGGAAGACGGCAAAAAAATGTGACGAAACTTAAGATGAAAAACTGACATGTTCAAGTCAAACAGTTCCTTACTTCCCTTTATAATTGACAATGAACCACACGACACTCACCATGAAGGAGAGGAGCCCCGTAAGGATACTGCATGATGAATGAAAAAAAAAATGTTGAGCAGAAGTTGAAATATGAGCAATAAACAGTGACAAATATAATAAACAGATAGTAATATCAGTAGATATAATAAGCATAAACGTATGATATGCAAGATAATTTTTTACCTTGACACCGACCACATTGGGTTCCAACTTTCTGGATGGACTGGAAAAAAATAAAAGGAATGGTACTCAGGGTGGAGATTTAAAAAAATGTAACTGTATTCATTCAAATTAATTCAAAGACTTACAATCACTCATTGACAGGCAGATTTTCTTTTGTGTCATAAACCGCCCATTGGGAGTGGTCATGCTACAAGAAAGTAAATCAAATTTTCAAGTCAATCAGAAGAATTCAAAGCCATTGAACCGCAAATATCCAATAGTAATCATGAAATCCAATGTCATGCTCTTTAATTACCTAATTCCAGGAGGTTTGAACGGATATTCTGGAGGAAACTTGATTTTTCCATAGTAATATCCACCTAAAGTATTTAATGAGCAAGATTAGAACTTAACTCAGGTGATACAAAGAGTAAGCTAACAAATTTACAGAGAATAGTGAGGAATGACAAAGGGAATAGGTAAACCAACCTGCAAAAGGTGTTCCTTCGCTTCCTTCCAATACATAATCTGAAAACATAAAGTAACATCACATACATGTAAAGAGGAATATGCTCAAAAACAGAAAATGAAAGCATCACAGCGAGCATAAATATGAAAGTCATCATCCATTTTTGGCCCACCAAAAAAGCATCAATCACAAGTATTGTTTCCAAAGCTATATAGCTATATATGCCCCACACAATTGATTGCAAACGTTCGACTACAGCATGACTGTATGCTAAAATTTTCCACTCAAAGGTTGCCTCGTGGCAAAAGGCTTGTGACCATCATCACTAAAATGTGAGAGGTCTCATGTTCAATTCTGGCTAGGTGCAAACAACCCTGAGTGGCCACGCCAACCTCCTGAAACGGGAGGGCTTTACCAGGTTTGAGTATGTTTGGCTGTTGGGTCAAACCCCGTGATTAGTACGCCAAAAAGTCGGAAACCATGGTTACGCAAGGAAAAAAAAAACTGTACACAAAATCCGTAAAGTTGTACTTTCAAAGTGAAAGAGAATGATTGCCACAAAGACAATAGTCATCACTCCTTTAAAAAAAAAGGTAGCCGCAATATTATTTGAGACACTACTCACAGTCATGTATCTACTTACTACCCATTCACCAGGTCTCATATAGGCAAACACCTATATCTCACATTTGCAAATAATACAAACAGACACCTGAGGATCATAAGGATGATGATGAAATGATGAAAAAAATAGAGGCTTGCATAAGCAACTTACGCCACTCAAGAATGTCATTTGGGGAAGGCCGAGCAACAACATGTGAAACAGGTTCCTATATATGAATAGGGGAAAAGGTCAGTTAAGTATTTCAGATTGTTTAATGGTGAAATAAGAAATTAGATAATTGACAAAAATCAATTAAAACATAAAACACTACTTAATATTATAAATATGTCCTACTACTTGGAAAAATGCAAACTGATAAGAGCAATAGCTCCATGGCTCTGTACAATATGCAAAGAACACTTTAGGGTATTTTATCAGGCATTCGGTCCTCAAGAAAATTAGGTGGCTCAGTGTAAAATACATACTAAAGGTATATCCTGCTACCCAAACTGACAAAATAGCTTCAAAACAAGTTTATAATTAGTAGAATCACTATGTTTGAAAACGAGCGCAAATAGATTATTCTTCTGAGATAGTTTTCTCTGTTTGCTTTATATGTCCAAGGGTAATTTACATAGAATTTTCTTCGATGTAGTCAGTGTCAAATGATTTTCTTCTCAAAATAAAACAAAAACTCTTCCTTCAAAAAAATGATGGATTTTAAGTGTTCCATCAATACTTTTAAACTATAATGGACTACAATACTGATACCCATTTGTTTCGCATGGTTGGCAATTAATACAAGATGACAAGATCTAACACTAAGCTAAGCCAAGAGAAAAAATTGTCACATTAAACAATTAATATAATGTTATTAATAAAAGCAACCGTTTTATAGCAATATGCAGTTCAGTGTCCCACTAAAATAGCGTTTCAGATGAGATGAAACAGATTCAAGGAATGGTATACGTATAAATACATGGATCAACAAAATGGAAGCAAGGCCAATTATACTGTATAACAGATCCCATAAAACATGATGGAGCAAAAGAGGGCATACTTTACAAAGTGCTCTATATTCCTTCTGAAGGCGCTTCACACATGCTTTCTCAGCCATCTGACAGATTCAAATGAGGTTGCGGGTTGTCCTTTAATTCTGTATTCACCTCAAGAAAATGTTATTGCCTGCAACTATAAAAGAAGTTGGAATTAATACATAGAAACATTAGCTGTGATGAAATTTCAGAAGAAATAGAAGCTTTATTCTCTTGATTTGAAAATAGCAGACACAATTAGAATGCAAGGGCACATGTATCCGTGCAATGTCGACTAAAAAGCAAACATGGTTTATGTTGGCAATTTATACCGTCACCCATAGTTAACACCACATATATCTTTTTAACAAAAAATCGCTAGCTTATTGCTAACCATGCGCAAATATATAACAAGGAATGTTGAAACACTACCAAATCCCCGATGCAGTACTTAATACACCTAATAAACCAATAACAATCACCGCTAAATTGTTATAACAACTCAATCAAATTACACTGAAGAAATTGCTCTAGAAAATGAAATAATAGAGACCAAGAAACTGAGTTAAAAATAAAAAAGGGTGCTTTAGTTTTGATGCCTAAACGATTTTCAATGTTAGCAACTTAATAGAAAGTGAACAAACCTGAAATTTTATATAAACAGGTGTTGAACCAAGTACGGCATACATGATGTTACCAGATTATGTAATATTTGAAGTAACCCAATTTTAAAACTTAAGACCTACGAAGGGCTCCAATGTTATTGAGCTCAGAGCCTGTACAGCATAGCATACTAATGTATATCACAAGACAATGTCTACAATACCTTTCTCCTTTAGATATCTGAGTTCAGTAATACATAAGCCGGGGAGGCTAGACAGACGAGGACGTGTTGTATAGAAAATTCTATAAGATGTGTTGTAAGGGTCAGAGTGGTGGCCGATTACGACAACTCAAATAAACAGAATGGAAGTGGCGAAAAAGGATGCTAAGGTCGTAAGACCATGTTAAACACGATTCAAAATGGAGCGGGACTAGAATTTGCAACTATCATCAACAAGAAGAGGGAAGGACGGCTAAGATAGTTTGGACACGTCAGGTAGACAATCGATGGGTTGAGGAGAAGTGGTAGAGTAAAACTTAGATGGGAGGATAAACTAAAGCTAGACCTAAAGGAGTTATTTTTTTCTAGGCTTCCTAAGTGATTGGAAGTTGCTTCTAGGCGATGTCATTAGCCCAAGTGCCCCACCGTTTAGGTACAGAACTAGTTTTCCAGGCGATCTTAGTAGCATATATGTATGTATGTATGTACCGCTACAGGATTAAGTATTGTGGTTGTACACAATTTGTATAATTATTCATATAATTCGCCCAATTGAAATGACCTGACCTAACCTAATTAATAGGATGATAATAATTGCAATTAATTAGGATGAAAAGTAAAAAACAAAATCATAATAAGCGATCACCAGAAATCGAATTGATAATAATAAAATTAAATTAAGAAGAAGGATCTAGATACAGACATAAAGGGAAGGGAAGGCGGGTCGGGTCGGGTAAGTTGAAAACAAAGAGAGACTTACATGATAAAGGTAGAGAGATTTCAGTCAGTCTCTCCTGTTTTGGCTTGACTTTTATTTATTTTGTGGTGGGGGGTTGATTTTGATCAATCTAAACGAGTTCCTTCTATGTGTTGTTGTTGTTATGTTATATGGTTGGTGGGTCAGGTCGTCAGCCCTCTTGTATCGACAAGTGACAATTATTATCTTCACTTGGGTTGCTTATTATCTAATTACAATTTTACCCCCCTTCCTTTCCTTTCCTAACATGTACCACTTCTCCAATATGTACTCTTTTTCTTGTTTAACTTACTCCCTACTTTTCCGCATCACATGCCATAACACTTTTCTTTCACACTCTTATATTTGTTTTTTCTTTGCTTCAGCATCATATTTTTTTATGCATGCACTACAAATTATGCATTACAGTATTGTACAGTACAAACTGTAATGCACCATTTATGGTGCATTCATCAAAAAATATGGTGTAAGTATCAACTCCCTTTTATTAACAGTAAAAAGGGTCAGTCTTTCTCATTTTCTCTGTCACGTCATATTTCTCTCTCCAGCGACTTTCAGACAATTGAGTGCCCCAGTAAAGACGACTTTTAAAACAAAAAACATACCCCACAAATATTCTTTTCTAATTAAATAACACACACACAAATGCTAGTAATTATCGATCGCATGGACGACCCACATAAAAAAAAACATGCAATCAATCAATCGATTGATCATATGGTTCCATAGTAGGGGGATGGACATAGTCGATTGTTGTATATTACTGGGGGCAACCTAAGAGACTTCCATTCATGTAATAACAAAATATTTTTTCTAAATGTTCAATTATGACACATATTACAAACTTTACATTTTTATGTGAATAAGTTCACAATTTATTTATTTATTTATTTATTTTTTTACGTGTAATGACTTTATTTACATGCTACAAATTGTACATGTAAATTTAGCATTGGCGGCATTTTTTAGTTTGTTATTTTTTATTATTGAACAAAATCCCAATTTAACGATATACCCATGAATCTGCTTCTCCTATTTTAGCTGACTTATCTCGGAATATACACGCAGTATGCTAGTAATGCTTGTAGCATCTGGTTTAACATCGTCGTTCCAAATATCCGAAAAGTACTTAAATGAATTTCTAAATTGCGGCTTTTTACAAGGGCAGAAATCACAATATTACATATTGTCAAAAATTTTAGATGCACTTAAATAAAAACTAGTTTCGCCAATTTGGGATTCCCACACTTTCCATACATATCAATTAAAGTGGTGTCTAGTACAACATGGACTAAAAATCCCATTTTGATCGCATAACCATGGACAGTTTTACCCTTCAACACGGATCCTATATGTGAACAAGATGGAAGCAAGTTTAAATGTGCCACATAGTCAGGGTTGACACCACTTTCTTGCATTTTTCTCGAGCAATACGAAGAATTAAGTGGTTAACCGTTATGTCCATACTCAAGAATCATTGCATTCCAAGCTGCCACGCTGATGCAAGAAATCATGTTGATAACACTCTCAGCATTAAACATTTCGAAAAAAATTGTATACATGTCGGACTTGGCCGATTTATGCCCGATTTGACCAATTTTAGCCTATTAATTGGCACGTTTATCGATTTTTTACCACTCCGATTAATAAGGCCGACTAGGCTAAAATTGGGCGTTTAATCCCCGTCCAGTGCCTAAGAAACGATTAATCATCGCCTATAAGCCGAGTTTTAGATTTATTATGTGAAGTTGTAGGTATTCGTCAAGAAGAAAGATTAATCATCGCCTATAGGCCGTCCGAGTTTTAGATTAAACTAGCTCTTAGATGTATTATATGAAGTTGTAGGTATTCCCCAACATTTTCAGGTGAAAAGAAGATAGATGACTGAGAGTCACGGAAAGTTGTAGGTATTCATACCTTCATATCGTCTTTCACTCTAGACCTACCTATCTCAATATAGCTAGTTTAATCTTTCTTCTTGACGAATACCTACAACTTCACATAATACATCTAAGAGCGCTAAGTGCAATACATGTTATAGGGTAAATGAGTTGCTGCCACCTCAGCTTTTACCCTATAACATGTTTATAAAACAAAACTAAAAAAGCACCCTCCCCAATAAACCCAAGTTATAGGTATACAGGACCCACATGTTTTAGTTAATTTACATTAAGAACAAAAAAAGGAATCAACAATTCGTTATATTGACCTTATAACACGAATGACGGTGTAACTATAACGGTTATAGGGCAAGTTATAGGAACCAAAATCCTATAACATTGTGCAATAACACACTACACCCTTCATTGTAACATAATCTTCAAGTTTTATGGACATATGATCTTCACCTTCACATACTTTTCATTCATCTCAACAACAAATTTCACATTTAACCATGAGCAGAGATAGGAGGGGGCACAAGGGGCACGTGCCCCCCGGCGAAAAAAATTGTAGTGTACATTTAAAAAATAAATAAATAAATAAAAAATAAAAATAAACCCCTTTAAGAACCAATTTGTAGTGTATTTTCTAAAAGTTATCAAAGTGTGCCTCATCGAGCAAAACTTTTTGCATTTAACGCTATTGTTCACAAGTTGTATCACTAGTCAAGATTCACGAGCTTTTCAGTTATGTATTTACGTGTTAGTTCATGTTTGATATATATGTTACTCTCACAAAAATTATTTTGACAAAGCATATAGAACTCTATTGTATTTTTATTTATTTATTTTTTTCTAAAAATTTCTAGTTCTAAATCCTTTTACAAAGAGGTGGACGACAAACGGGCAACAAACTGCGCCGCTAGCCCTTTTATTGTGTTTTTAAAGACAATTTCACTCAAAATATTCTTTATTTGAAAATACTTAAGACACTTTTATTGTGTTTTTAGGCACAATGTTTTCACTACTACATCGGCTATGTTTGGCGACACGTAGCGTAAAGTTGTAGCGATGCTTGATACTTGATTCAGATAGCGTGGATTAGCAGCAGCAAGCAATAAGCAGTAAGCAGTAGCTGTTTGTTTAGAAAATGTGTTTGATAACGTAGTTGTAACTGTAATTATAAAGTGTAAAATTACAAAAAAGGGCATGTACAAATTAAAAAATACTTCTATAAGTGTTTGGTCACGTAATTGTAACTGCAATAACAAAATGTAAAATGACGTAAAAAAATATTGCACGATCAATAGTGATAAAATAAATACTAAAGTTATTACTTTTAAGATAATCAATACTTCTATATCAATATCATATAGACTATTGTAAGCTAGAATTAAATTTATATTTCCAAAACAAAGTATGTTCAAAAGTCTTAACACACAGACTTGAAAATGAAAACGACAAAATCCATTTTTTATTTTGCTAACATAAAATTGATAAGAAAAACCACATGCTATAATGTAAGGACATGTTAGTCATTTGGTTCACAAACGCTAGTTGCACATTTCAAATGCTAGTGGAATGAGCATTACAAATAAGAGCGTTCCTAGAAAATAGAAATGCTAACAACTTGGTGCCAAACAAGCTTTTCAATCAAACCGTTTACCGCTTTACCGCTTGCCGCTTCTAAACGCTTCTAAATTCTTGTTGCCAAACATGACCATCATGTAGTTAAACGGGCTTTTTTTTTAATAAAAAAATGGTTTTTCTTTTTCCTATTTTCTTATTTGATGTAAAATACATTAGTTCACAGTTCACAAGCAGGAGAATAAAGAAAAATGAGTGTTTTGCCAGAAAAAAAGGATGAGAAGGAGGAGGTCGATAAACCAAGTTTTACATATATGAATTACTTTGCGGCAATAACTAAAAAAATGGCTATGCCTGAGTCTTCACAAGCTAGCAAATCATTTTTTGAAAGTTGGGTAGCATACTAGTATCAATGTAAGATTCCAAACACAAACTATAAACCGTTCAGATTAGAGATTAGTTAGCAGAACTATACTTAAGAGCTAAATCACATCTTAACGATTTGATCCTTCTTTATGCATTTCTACTGATATACGGAGTAAGCCGTAACATAATATCTAGCTAATGCATTTCTACAGATTTCTTATATATGAGTAGCATATCTAAAGCAAAATAAAATAACAAAATAATAGCCTCACCCTTGAGAGTGTGAGCATGGCATGGGAAAGAGATAAGTGGTGGCCTGAAGTGAATATCTAGTGACGGAACATGATTCTCTGTTTAGGTAGAATACTCATTCAATATAATTATTGAATAGGTTAGCATAATATATATAATAGAATCTCAAACACCTTCAAAGTATAGACTATGGATCTTTAAACCTCTCAGTTCCATTAAAATATGTCACTAAGAGTCACCCATAGATTTAAGAATGCAATCCAATTATGTATCAAGTTAGTATCATGCTTTTAGATTCCTTTCATCTCCTTTAGTTGCTACTACTTGCTAATATCAGTATATTTTAAACACGTACATGTTGTTCGTTAACTCTATCCTCATCAAAAGTTCACCGATATTTCTTATCTTACTAAATGTTCATCAATATATTCACCCTCCAAATGGTATCTTAAATGTAGCAAATAAGAGGAACCCCGGCTTAGGGATCATTTAACACCAAGATTATCAAACACTTAATTATAGGGTCGTTGCGACTTAAAAGAAGTGTATCAAAATATTTTGCTATACTAAGTACTAACCGACTACTCATTTCAAAAGAATTTTCTTTTTCGCGCGTCAACAGCTGCCTGACAGCTTAAAAGAACAAACACATTCAGCAATAACGTGTATATTTTGAGCTTTAGAATACTAGGTAAAGTTGCCTTGGATCCTACGCTGACACCGGATGTTCAAAATATAAGGAAGGAATCCATCACTTACCAATGCAATGCACCTTTTTTAAACAATTTCGCCATCACCACTTGATCAATTACAGGCTGCAACTTCATTGTTAAATATTCACAAAGTCAGACACACTCCAACAAGTGCTGATATATTTAATTTTATTATCACATGCTCTAGCATGTGATCACACCACCTCCTTTTTGAAACTCTTCAATTCATCTTGAATATCAGTCAAAGATCCCATCACATGCATGATCTCACTAGCTACTTCAGATCTTAATAAGTATACTACAAAACAAAACCAAATCAAATCAAACCTCTACTACATATGCTCTCACTTCCTTTGGAGTTTCTACTCTCTTCACCTCGTCTCTCTTATCCTTTTTTTCCAGCAAAGCTTGTGAATTTTCTTCCTGCTTTGCAGCCACAGGTTTCTCTTCAACAATTGGCTGCTCAGCGAGTCGCTGCTGTTCAAACTTCTCCACATACTCTGGAAAAAATTTCTTAAATGTTGCGCTGTCAACAAAAAATTGGAGAACAAAAAGATTATTAGAAAGGGTGTTAACAACCGTGCAAGTTTATCTATATGAGCTATTGAGCTCACTTTTTACAATTGAAAGCCAGAGATGCCTTTGCAAGGCGTTGCTTCTCTGCCACAGTAGTATTTACACTGCCGGTGGTAGGACTGGTGTCCATCTGCATGAAAGTAAGGATGATAAAGAAACAGGATGCAGCATTTTACAGATGACTTCAAATACAAACGGAACAATGTTTTCTAACAATATTTCTGTCACCCAACAATGTTTCAAGGTGCATCGCAACAACATTTTACGATTAGAACTGCCACTTAAAAAAACCTAGGCATGCTGTCCTTACTACAGGATTAATGAACCAAGCAGACTAGGTGGTGCCATTTAAAGTTGCAGGGAAGACGGCAAAAATATATGAACTGCTAAGTTGCTGGGTGTAAAAGAAACTTAAGATGAAAAACTGAAATATTCAAGTCAAACAGTTCGTTTCCCTTTATAATTGACAATGAACCACACGATACTCACCATGAAGGAGAGGAGCCCCGTAAGGATACTGCATGATGAATGAAAAAAAAATGTTGAGCAGAAGTTGAAATATGAGCAATAACAGTGTCATATAATAAACAAATAGTAATATTAGTAAACATAATAAGCATAAACGTATGATATACAAGATGATTTTTTTACCTTGACACCGACCACATTGGGTTCCAACTTTCTGGATGGACTGGAAAAAAATAAAAGGAATGGTACTCAGGGTGGAGATTTAAAAATGTAACTGTATTCATTCAAATTAATTCGAAGACTTACAATCACTCATAGACAGGCAGATTTTCTTTTGTGTCATAAACCGCCCATTGGGAGTGGTCATGCTACAAGAAAGTAAATCAAATTTTCAAGTCAATCAGAAGAATTAGAAGCCATTGAACCGCAAATATCCAATAGTAATCATGAAATCCAACGTCATGCTCTTTAATTACCTAATTCCAGGAGGTTTGAATGGATATTCTGGAGGAAACTTTATTTTTCCATAGTAATATCCACCTAAAGTATTTAATGGGCAAGATTAGAACTTGAATCAGGTGATACAAAGAGTAAGCTAAAAAATTTACAGAGAACAGTGAGGAATGACAAACGGAATAGGTAAACCAACCTGCAAAAGGTGTTCCTTCGCTTCCTTCCAATACATAATCTGAAAACATAAAGTAATATCACATACATGTAAAGAGGAATATTCTGAAAGACAGAATGACAGCATCACAGGAAGTATAAATATGAAAGTCATCATCCATTTTTGGCACACCAAAAAAGCATCAATCATAAGTATTGTTGTATACGGTTTAATTCATACAAAGAACTCTAGAAATTCATTTGAACAACTAATATCTCTTCCAAAGCTCTTTATGCCCCCACACAATTGATTGCAAAAGTTTGACTACAACGTGACTGTACACTAAAATTTACCACTCAAAGGTTGGCTCATGGCAAAAGGCTTGTGTCTATCATCACAAAAATGTAAGAGGCCTCAGGTTCAATTCCGTCTAGGTGCAAACAACCCTGAGAGGCCAGTGGCTACGCCAACCTCCTGAAAAGGGAGGGCTTTACCAGGTTTGGGTCTGTTTGGTGGTTGGGTCAAACCCGGTGATTAGTAGCCCAAAAATTCGGAAACCATGGTTACGCAAGGGAAAAAAACTCAACACAAGATCTGTAAAACTGTAAATTCAAAGTGAATGGGAATGACTTCCACAAGGACAACAGTCACCACTCAAAAAAAAGTAATGGTGATATAACTTGAGAGACTACTCACAGTCATGTATCTACTTACTACCCATTCGCCAGGTCTCATATAGGCAAACACCTATATCTCATATATACAAATAATACAAACAGACACCTGATGATCATAAAGATGATAAAAAATGATGAAAAAAATAGAGGATTGCATAAGCAACTTACGCCACTCAAGAATGTCATTTGGGGAAGGCCGAGCAACAACATGTGAAACAGGTTCCTATATATGAATAGGGTAAAAGGTCAGTTAAGTATTTCAGATTGTTTAATGGTGAAATAAGAAATTAGATAATTGACAAAAAACAATTAAAACATAAAACACTACTTAATATTATAAATATGTCCTACTACTTGGAAAAATGCAAACTGATAAGAGCAATAGCTCCATGGCTCTGTACAATATGCAAAGAACACTTTAGGGGTATTATCAGGCATTCGGTCCTCAAGAAAATTAGGTGGCTCAGTGTAAAATACATACTAAAGGTATATCCTTCTACCCAAACTGACAAAATAGCTTCAAAACAAGTTTATAATTAGTAGAATCACTATGTTGAAGACGAGCGCAAATAGATTATTCTTCTGAGATAGTTTTCTCTGTTTGCTTTATATGTCCAAGGGTAATTTACATAGAATTTTCTTTGATATATAGTCAGTGGCAAATGATTTTCTTCTCAAAATAAAACACACACTCTTCCTTAAAAAACATTGATGGATTTACGTGTTCCATCAATAATTTAAACTATAATGGACTAGAATACTGATAACCGATTTGTTTCGCATGGTTGGCAATTAATACAAGATGACAAGATCTAACACTAAGCTAGGTCAAGAGATAAAATTGTCACGTTAAACGATTAATATAATGTTATTAATAAAAGCAACAGTTTTATAGCACTGTGCAGTTCAGGGTCCCACTAAAATACCGTTTCAGATGAGATGAAGCAGATTCAAGGAATGGTAAAGCATAAATACATGGATCAACAAAATGGGAGCAAGGCCAACTAGTGATATAAGTATAACATGATGGAGCAAAAGAAGACATACTTTACAAAGTGCTCTATATTCCTTCTGAAGGCGCTTCACACATGCTTTCTCAGCCATCTGACAGATTCAAATGAGGTTGCGGGGGGTCTGTATCACCTCAAGAAAATGTTATTGCCTGCAACTATAAAAGACGTTTGAATTAATACATGGAAACATTAGCAGTGATGAAATTGCAGAAGGAAGAGAAGCTTTCTTAGAATGCAAGGGCACATGTATCCGTGCAATGTCGACTAAAAAGCAAACATGATTTATGTTGCAAGTTGCAACTTATAATGTCACCATAGTTAACACCATATATATCCTTTTAACAAAGAAATTGTTAACTTATTGCTAATGATGCCCAATTATTTAACAAGGAATGTTAAAACGCTACCAAATCCCCAATGCAGTACTTAATACACCTAATAAACCAATAACATTCACGCCCATATTATAGTCATAACAGCTCAATTGAGTTACACTGAAAAAATTCTTCTACAAAATGACTTTATAAAGACCAAAAAACTGAGTAAAAAAAAAAAAAAAAAAGGTGCTTGAGTTTTGATGCCTAAATGATATTTTTCAATGTTAACAACTTAATAGAAAGTCAACCATCCTGAAATTTTATAAAACGGATGTTCAACCAAGTACAGCATAGATGATGTTACCAGATTATCTAATATTTGAAAAAAACCAAATTTAAAACTTAAGACCTACGAAGGGCTCCAATGTTATTGAAGTCAGAGCCTATAAAACATAGCATAGTAATGTATATCACAAGACGATGTCTACAATACCTTTTTACCTAGGGTCAGTAGTAATACACAACGTGTTGAATGGAAAATTGTATAAGATGTGTTGTATGGGTCCGATTACGACAACTGAAATAAATAGAATGGAAGTGGCGAAATTTAAGGATGGTAAGGTGGATTTGTGGTAAGAGCATGATTCAAAATAGAACGGGACTAGAATTTGCAACTATCATTAACAAGATGAGGGGAGTACGTCACTTAGAAGATTGGAAGCTCTGATAAAGTAAAGCTAGACCTAAAGGAGCTTGTATTCTACAGGAGGAGGACATGATCTCTGGTAGGAAGACGTGAAGAAGTAGAATTAGGATAGATAATTAGAGGGTCTAGGTGGTTTTCCTAGGCGATGTTATTAGCCCCCCCCCAAGTGCCCAACAGAGATTCATAGCTAGTTTTCCACTTAGTAGCCTACATTTGTAAATCCTATTTTGATGAAATGAAAAACGAGGTGCGTATGAGCGCATGCAGGATTAAGTATAATTAGTAGCAGATGTTTTAAAGTTGAAACCAATTGACAAATTGATAGGACATAACCTAGATGATAATAATTCCAATAATTAATTAATTAGGATCAAAATTAAAAAAATCAAAATCAGAAGCGATCACCAGAAATCGAATTGATAATAATTAAATTAAGATTAAGGAGACGAAGATCTACATACACACATAAACATAAACGGAAGTCGGGTCGGGTAAGTTGAAAACAAAGTAGATAGATTTCAGTCAGTCTCTCCCTCCCTTGTGTTTGGCTTGGTTTTTTATATTTTGTGGTGGGGGGGTAGGGGTGCTAATCGGGTTCGGGTCAAACAATTCGGGTCCAAGTCGGGTCGAGGCTAAAAATAACATGCCTGAACCCAACCCTATTTGAACTCGGTTTAATCGGGTTCGGGTCGGGTCAGGTCGGGTTCGGGTCTGTACAATTTACAAAATCATATAGTTTGATTTCTTAAACTTATTAGTTAAAATCAAATAATTTCAAGCCAAAAACAACACAAAAAATTAGATAGAAAATGAGTCATATATACTATTACGCAAGACAAAGGTTCTTCACATGCCATGTGTCAAAACATTAATTGCTAACTTTCGTAAGTTGGCAAAAATAGCCCCTGAGGTTTAAGTGTCGTCGCAAAGTAAGTCCTTTTGCATTAATTGCTATCTATAGCAATTTGGCAAAAATAGTCCCTAAGGTTTAAGTGTCGTTCCAAAGTAAGTCCTGTAGAATTAATAACTATCTATAGCAATTTGGCAAAAGTCGTCCCTAAGGTTTAAATGTCGTTACAAAGTAAGTCCTTTGTAGCCATGAAAATAGACAAACAAATTTTTCGGTCATTCATCAGTTCCAAATTCACGTCTACAAAAGCAATCCCGCTGCATCGCACGGGTTTCTACACTCGTTTTACTACAAAGATCACAACCTAAATGACCAGACCATACGAATGACACATGATCTACCCATTATATGCCAAGCATATAATCAAGACACCAAGATTAGACTAATACACATGTTGCAGACATATGTAATATAATACATATTACCAAAAACTCATATCAGTACATATACCAAACGTATAACCTGACTCATAGTAGATTAAATATAAGAGACTCATGTGTTGCAGACACAAAAATTTTATTGTCACACTGAACTTGCAGCCATCAACTGGGTTCAAACATAAGCATATACAACTTGGGGCTTCCCTTTAAATAAAGATTTGATAAATTCATATGTCAACTTAAAAAACAAAAAAAAAAAAAAAAAAAAAAAATCGGGTTAGTCGGGTTGACCCGTACCCGAATAGCAAAGTATTTTGAACCCGAGACCCGACCTTATCTCATATTCGGGTTAATTGGGTTGACCCGATTGACCCGATTTGGATTTTGAACCCGAGTAACCCGACCCGATTATCCCTATTCGGGTTCGGGTTCGGGTCCGGGTAGGGTCGGGATATTTGACACCCCTAGTGGGTAGTGGGGTGGGGTGGGGTTGATCAATCTAACAAGTTTTATGTGTTTTGTTAAAGTATATTTATCAACAACCCATCACAACCCAATCTCTTAATAATTTTTTTTTTCTCATTTGTTCGTAGTCCCAAATAAGACATGGACGTCGAAGGAAAGCGAAACGAGCTTATAGAACTCCAAATGCCCGTTCCACAACTTTTCGAACGGCCTCTTGATGTTGAGCGAACAACCTATGCTTTCTAATTTGTTAAGCGAACAACCAATCATTTCTTCTCCTTTCTTATCTACCTCTAGCCTTTTATTCATTACTTCGATTTCAATTTCCCTAGTGATCCTCATTGCACGCAATTCTTCAACAAATTCGTTATTAGGGAATGAAAAAGATTGTGATGCCTTACCTTTTCCTTTCTTTTTAGCAGCGTCTCTACCAATAGGTCGTTGAATAGTTGAACCCCCACTATTTGGTGTTTCTTGGTTGGAGTGAACAACATACTCTCCTTCATTAGTTCTCGATCTTTTCGTACTGCCACCACTTTCTTCATTAGGTTCTTCATATATAGGATGTGAACGTGTATTGTCACGATCTATGTTTAACATCCACTTGGGATTTTTACACATAACTTCGTTAAATACAGTCAAGTCTAAAAACTTACTACCACCCGCCTCATAAATTTTATGTGCATCAAGTTCGACATCTTTCAAATTCATTCCACCTGTTTTTTTGCTATACTCCTATAAGCGTGACCCACTTGCTTCCATTTTCACTAAGTCGTTTAAAACAACCTTTCATCTGATTTTCATTCCGAGGGCCGATATCTTTTGGGTTTTCAGATCTCGTCTGCTCATACATTTGACAAATTCTTGCACACATCAAACTTTTTCTTTGATTGTTTCCACGGGTTGAATCACTACTAACATGACACCATGCTGCCATCAGAGCTATATCTTCTTTGGTTTCCCATTTTGCAATTTTTTCCTTACCTTTGCTTGGTTTTTGAGAATCTTGAAACAAATTTCTAGAAATACTTTGTGAAGTTTCATGATTGGGTATACTAGGCATTTGATTTAGATTTAGAGACTGAGAGTTTAAAATACTTTGATATTCTCCATAATATTAGGTGTTTGGGAATAATTTGGATAATTAGGATCCATATGAGAAATATTAGATGTAAAAAAGTTAAGAAACCAAAAATGAGAATTGAGAAGGTGTATGAAAATATGTTGATATTGGACTATATTTATAGAGAATTGAAAACTAAAATTATTGATATAATTTTTATTTAAAAAAAAAACATTTCAAAACACAACATATATTGCGTACAACATTTCAAAACAATTTATTGCTAAAATTGTGAAAAGTCGATTTCAAAAACTTTATTGCGTACAACATTTATTAAAGTGTGTAGGAACTGTTTGCAACATTTAATGTACAACATTAATTTAGACTATACCAATGGGATAAAACCATGTGGTTGAGCAATAAATTAATAATGGTATTGTATTAACCGTATGACCCTTTTTTATTGCAAGCATTTGTACGCATTTTATTTAAAATAGTGTGTAAGACTATAACCATTCTTATGGTGACAAGTGGAGGAGTGGACTCCAAATTTGAGAGTCACACAACGACCAGGTTGCTTCATTAGGTTGCTTATTTTTAATATAATATTTTTTTATGTCCTTTTTGTCCTTTAATAGGTTGGCAACTTATACCAATAAACATAGCCTTATGTTCATATGGTGGGTCAGGTCAGCCCTCTTGTATCGACAACTATTATCTTCAGTTGGGTTATGGGTTATTATTATCCAATTACAATTTTACCCCCTTCCTGTCATTTCCTTTCCTAACACATGTACAATAACACCACTTTCCCAATATGCATGTCATGTGTATCTCTCACTCGTTTTTCTTGTTTAACACGCTTTAACTTACTTCCGACTTTTGCAAATGCCATACCACTTTTCCTTCACATAATATGCATGACAATTGATTTGCACAATTTTACAAATGATTAGAACACTTTATTTGTATATTAAATACTTGTACAACCATTGATGAATCCCCGGGAAGAGAGGACTATTAAATTCCTCCTCCATTCAGTCATGTTTGAACCCGTCCCAGCAACGAACACCTTGCTACTGCAAGGCTTTGCTCTGCCCTTCCACAAGAATCCACTCCGGGTCGGAGGAGCATCTAATCCAACTTCCCGAGATATTGAAGAACGAACATTTGCTTGAATTCCTTGCCTCACCCTGAGATGAGAGGGAAGATCGATTTGACTCGAATCCTGGACCTGATCTTTAATCCTACACCGGTTAATGATGCGATGGGAGAAGTTTTTCTTTTGTCATTTTTCATCAATTCTGGCCCAGTCGAGATCCGTCCATGCTAAATGACAACAATTTGTTTTTCAATTGGAAGTGGTGCATATTGTGGTTGTTTCGGTACTTCTGTAAGCCTCACACCTCTATTGAGTAATGCCTGAGTCGCAACATCCATGTCTGACCCAAATTGAGCAAGGGCGGCCACTTCGGGATATTGTGCCAATTCCAGTTTTGAACTACCGCAAACTTGTTTCATAGTTTTCAACTTTGTACAATATTAGCATTGTGCTTCAACTATTTGTACATATGAGTATCCCAATAACATTTTAGAGTGTGCAAATCACCTCCCAATATAAATGGATTCTACTATTCATATCCTCATAGCATTTTTTTTATATATAATACCCGTGGCTTATCATTTAATATTTTTATTAACAGTATTAAACAATATTTTATCAATTTTTGTCCGTATTTTTTGGTGTTTCATCAATTCATGTTCCACATTTTATGTCAAACTTTATATTTTATATTTCGTGTTTTCCAATTTATAATTTTATAATAGAAAAAAAAACAAAAAATAAAAAATGTTAGAAGGTATTACTTGTAAAATAAGGGGTAGCATTAACCATACCCAAATATTGTATACCAATCATCCATCTTTTTAGAGCATTCGCATTGCATCAATTCTTTCAATGACTTAGTGCATTTATGACAGTAAATGCTAAGTTATTTTGTCTTGAAATATTTATTAACAATGCTAGCAAATAAAAAGCTATTGCTTCAAACGCGTGGCTAATGCCAAGTCTTTCTTTCAAACAAAGAGAAAATTCTTTTATTGCAATGATAAAAAGCTTTTTCAAATAATAAAAAGCTTTTGCAAAAACTCCCCATTGCAGATGATCTTATGTTTGTTTTTCTTTGCTTCATACTCTTTTATTAAGAAGGTTAAATTCATGTAATAACAAAATATTTCTTTTTTCAAATTTTCAATTATCACACATATTATTATACTTTACATTTTTATGTGAAGAGCATCACATTTTTTTTTTCTGGCGTGTCATGACTTTTTTACATGCTACCTGTTGTACATGTAAATTTAGCTTTGGTGACATATTTTTGTTTGTTTGTTGATTTTTATTATCGAATCGAATCTTCTTAATACAATTGATTGCATCAGAAAATATTCACAAAATAACATCCGATCAAACAAATTATGAACAGAAACAAGATCCCCACATTTTGCATATGGTCATGTTTGGCAACAAGCATTTGGAAGTGTTTAGGAGCGACAAGCGACAAACGGTAAGCATTATAGATGAAAAGCTTGTTTGGCAGCACCTCAACAAGTGTTAGAATATTGTCTTACCGCTTCAATCTAAATGCTTCTTGATTAAGCATTCCACAGTTGCTCCAAGCGTTTAGTTTATGAAATTACATATATATACCCTCATTTGTTTAATCATTTATTTTATTTTAATATGTATATGACCTTTTTCGTAATTTTACAATTTATAATTACTGTTACAGCTACGTTACCAAACACATTTTTTAAAGAAACAACTATAGCTTACTGCTTATTGCTTACTGCTACTGCTTACTACTTATTACTACTGCTACATGTCGCCAAACATTAAACGTAAGTGAATTGTGGACAAATGCATTTGAACAAAATCTTGATTTAACTACATACCCATGAATATGCTTTCATTCTTTTAGCTGACTTATCACAAAATATACAGGTAGTATGCTAGCAATGATCGTAGCATTTGGTTTAAAATCGTCGTTCCAAATATCCCAAAAGTACTTAAATGCATCTCTATATTGATCGTTTTGTACAAGGGCAGAAATCTCAATATTATGTGTTGTTAAAAATTTAGATGCCCTTGAATAATCGAGTTAAAGAAACAAATGGATTGGTACGTCTTGGACTTCACATGTATTACATGTGATCGAAGCTATATAAGTTGAGTGAGAAAATCATGCCAACTGAACTCGATCTCAAGTAATCTGGATTGAGGTTTGGTTACTCATAAATAATTTAAAAAAAAATGTTAAATTCATCTAATAGTAACACACTTTTTTAAATGTTCAATTATTGGATATGAACCCAAATCGATGAACCAAGTTTTACATATATGAATTATTACTTTGCGGCAATAACTAATATGCCTGAGTATTCACTGTTGGCTTTTCTTCACAGGTTCTAAACCAAACCATCTTCTACACATAACGGCTTTGTAATTGACCATGACTTAATGCGCAATACGGTTTTGAGACAAAGTGCAATAATGTATAACGAAAGTATTTGATAACACAATATGAACAAAGATAAACTAAAGACTTGATAATATGTAAATTGTTGTTGTACAAATCCTAAACATGACTCGATCTATATAAACTAAGTGAAACGGTACCATGTTACCCTTGGTGAAACGTTGCAACGTTTCACAATGTAACCGTTTCTTAACTGCCTTTAACAGGCCAATAACTAACTTAACCATAATGTTTAACGGGGCGTTTGGATACAAGGATCCAACCCAATGTTTTACCCGTTTGACCCATACAAATAAAACAGTAAATATTCTTCATGCAATGACGATGAAATCGTCTTCACTTGATGCGTTTGCCTTGCCATATCCGCTTGTGGTGCACTCCATATCCTCTTCCTTCTTGACTTCGTCATGGGCATACTTGATCCTCTTCTTTGGCTTCTCCTCTTGTGTTTCCTCTATGTACACACTAGTCTTTGCATCACCACATGGTACATCTTCGACCATATTTAACCGTGGCTCTCCATGCCCTACCCTACGTGCTTCCTCATAGTACACTTTAACCAACGCTATGTACTCTCGATAGCATTCTTTTACACTATGCCCATCTTCCCGAGTCAATCCCAAAGGAATTGCAATATCGCCCCACAAATCATTAAACGACACATTCATATAGCCACCCATGTCGTCTACGAATTTATACAATGCTAGCAAGTCTATCCTAATCACCCCTATCACCGGTGGTAAATCACCCAACGCATTTATTTTCATATAGTCATAATAGAACCATCCCAACAAATCAATAAACTCTCTCCATGATTTCCCAATTTTTGAACACCAACTTATCGATTTTAACTAGATCTAAAAACGATAAGAAACGTGGGAATGTATTTACCTTATGCTTAGCATGAGATTTGCTAACATACCAGATATTGTTCCAGTTTCCTTGGTCCGTTCCTCTTATCATGTAATCGGTTTCAACATGAATTTGTTCCGATGGCGCTTGAATACTTCTTGCATGTTTGCCTTGTATTCCATAGTTTTCTGTGGGTCGATGTGTTTTTTGTTGTTGCAGTTCCAATAGAAGTGCCCTCTGACTTTATACAGATAACATCGAGACCTTTTTTCTTTTATGGAAGTTGTACTGATCTTCCCTTGAAAAGTGGGGAGCGGTTGGGAATGGTTAAGAACGGTTGAGTTTTTAGAGGTATTAAAGGATATAAGTTCCTTGAGTTTATCTTTTAATAATTGTTTCCCATAGTTTGATAACCGTTTCTTCTTCTCTTCCTTTTTGTAACCGTCGTCAGTCTCCCATCGTTGTAGGAACCTTTTGTTTAGCGTGACCCTTGTGTCTTCCCTAGATGACTTGTTCCATGAATCGAAACGTGGGCTCTGGTACCAATGTTGGCTTTTCTTCACAGGTTCTAAACCAAGCCATCTTCTACACATAACGGCCTTGTAATTGACCATGACTTAATGCGCAATACGGTTTTGAGACAAAGTGCAATAATGTATAACGAAAGTATTTGATAACACAATATGAGCAAAGATAAAGTAAAGACTTGATAATATGTAAATTGTTGTTGTACAAATCCTAAACATGACTCGATCTATATAAACTAAGTGAAACGGTACTATGTTACCCTTGGTGAAACGTTGCAACGTTTCACAATGTAACCGTTTCTTAACTACCTTTAACAGGCCAATAACTAACTTAACCATAATGTTTAACGGGGCGTTTGGATACAAGGATCCAACCCAATGTTTTGCCCGTTTGACCCATACAAATAAAACAGTAAATAAATTGTTCCAAACTTAACTTAACAAAACATTACAAAGGGTTTACATTCACAAGCTAGAAAATCATTTTTGTCCTTAAATATTGTACTTTGAAAGTTGGGTAGCATACTAGCTAGCATCAATGTAAGATTCTAAACACACACTATGAATCATTTAGATCAGAGATTAGTTAGCAGAACTATACTTAAGAGCTAAATCACATCTTGATGATTTGATCCTTCTTTATGCATTTTTACTGACATAAGCCGTAACATAATATCTAGCTAATGCATTTTTACAGATTTTCCCTCATCCAGCCTAGCCTCACCCTAATTGAGAGTATGACATTGGCATGGGAAGGAGATAAGTGGTGGCCTCGAAGTGAATATCTAGTGACGGCACAAGATTCTCTGTTTAAGTACAATAAACTAATTATGTTGAATAGGTTACCATAATATAATAGAATCTCAAACACCTTCAAAAGTATAGTAGACTATGGATCTTTAAACCTCTCAGTTCCATTAAAATATTTCACTAAGAGTCGCCTATTGATTTAAGAATGCAATCCAATTATGTATCAATTGTTAGTATCATGTTTTGAGATTCCTTTCATCTCCTTTAATTGCTAATATCAGTATATTTTAAACACATGTTGTTCGTTAACGTACTCTGTCTTCACAAAAGTTTACCGACATTTCTTACACTACTAAATGTTCATCAATATATTCACCCTCCACATGGTATTCTACATCTAGCAAATAAGAGGAACCCCGGCCGGCTATAGGATCATTTAACACCAAGATTATCAAACATTTGTAGGGTCGTTGCGACTTAAAAGAAATGAGACAAAATATTTTGATATACTAACCGACTACTCATTTCAAAATAATTTTCTTTTTCGTCAACAGCTGCCTGACAACCTAAAAGAACAAACACATTCAGCAATAACGTGTATGGCATTTTGAGCTTTAGAATACTAGGTAAAGTTGCCTTGGATCCTACGCTGACACCGGATGTTCAAAATATAAGGAAGGAATCGACCACTTACCAATGCAATGCACCTTTTTTAAACAATTTCGCCATCACCACTTGATCAATTAGAGGCTGCAACTGCATTGTTAAATATTCACAAAGTCAGACACACTCCAACAAAGGTGCTGATAACTCTATATTTTATTATCACATGCTCTAGCATGTGATCACACCACCTCCTTTTTGAATTGAAACTCTTCATCTTGAATATCAGTCAAAGATCCCATCACATGCATGATCTCACTAGCTACTACAGATCTTAAAAACTATAATACTATACAAAACAAAACCAAATCAAGCCTCTACTACATATATATGCTCTCACTTCTACACACACATTCACTTGTTCCAAAATGGATTCTCACTCTAAAACAATGGCTACTTTCTTTTTGGCTCTTCTTCTAATCCTTGGTTCATGGCCTGATGATGTTCATGCAAGGTATCTCCTATCCAACGTTGCAGATTTAGCTTCTACTTCTTTGTCTTCTGAGAAAGGTTTACGTGCAACCAAAATGGAACCTTTCAAGAAGGTGAAAACAAGTTTCAGGAGGATACCACGAAGCGGATCAAATCCCACACAGAATTAGCAATTTCCCTTCTGAATCCATGCAAACATTACAGATCTATCAACATGAGTAGCTCTGACTCTAGTCGCGTTTTTTTGCCACCGTAAAGTGGTTAGAAGAACAAGCATTTGAGGTCAGAGATAGATGTTGATTCTTTCATGCAGTTTTGATAGGTGTAGCTCCATAGGGATCGAATAGGATGTTTTTTTGTATGTTTAGTTTAGATCAAAGGTCAGTATGTATTACAGTGCTTAAGATATATTCTTGCGTCTTCGTTTTGCAAGTCGTTTATATTTGCTTCTTGTAGTAGTACCTATAGTTGAGAATGTGAATACAAAAGTTTCATTTACATTTCTATGGATTTATAGAATCAAATTTCTGAATGATATATAATTAAACGCGCTGTTCATCAAGAAATCGAGTGCAGATTATTGTCCTAAAATAAGGATATCAAGAAAGCAAAGAGCTATTACATGATTGTATACATAAGATTCTGACATATACATGATAAATGTTATAATTATCCTATATATGTATATGTTAATGAATCCATATGGTTTATAACTAATCTCAAGATAAAACAGAAAGAGTCAAACTCCTCAAAGTATGTTTACAATGAATAAAACATTCTACCTTGTTATATTCAAGAAAAAAAGTGTTATACTTGGACCAACTTAAATAATTACCAGTTTTGACCCATTTTATTTGCCACCTTCTATAATTTGTTGTCAACAGAAATGAAGAGCTTCTCTAGCTATACCTCGTTCGACCTTACTTATCATCCCATGCGACTTCATCTTAATTCAAACAACTGAGATCCATTCCTCAGCTTCTGTTTGTGGAATAGGGAATAACTAATGACAAAACTGAACTCCAATGGTATGGTTGTGTTGTGGACTAGAACAATTTATTATTGGTTTACTTAAGTGTATTTTCTTAGGCTATGTCTTGTAAATACTTTTTCATTTTATATATCTATTTTACCTTTGGAAAAAAAATGGTATAAAGTAAACTAGAAATAATTTTTTCGAAAAATGTATAAAGTTCACTAAAATGGTATTCATTTTACCAAAATGATATAAAGTTCGTTAATTTGCATGCATGCAAAAAACTTGCATTAATTTAACAATCATGGTATATAAATTGTTCAAATAGCGTAACACTTATAAAACAACTAATTAATTCGATCAGATGGGGGTAAAGTATTGGTTTTTTGGTGTGGTTATTAAATTAAGGCAAAAATGCATATATATCCCTCCTAAAGTGAATAATTACATATATATCATTTTTACAAGTTTTTTATGCACATAGTACAATGGTTTTTATGCATGCTTTGGATATATATGCAATTTCGCATTTTCGGGAGGATATATATGCAAAAGCCCCTTAAATTAAATAAGAATATGTTTTTTGAAACTTTTATTCTTAATATAATTGACTTTAAACATTTAAATAATTTTTTGCTTAAAAACTTATATAGATATAAGGGTTTTGCTAACAACAGCCCTAAGAGTTGTCGTTAAGATGTTTTGTTTTACTACAATTTCTTGTAATAATAAAATTCATCCAATCACAATCAATCATTAATTGTATTTGTACTATTTCCGGAATTTTCTCCACTTTTTTCGAAATTATCAACCAATCAGAATCATTCAAAAGAAATATTGTAATAAAAATTATTTGCTTAACGACAACCCTTAGAGCACTCACATTAGTAACGCCATAACGGCGTTATAGCACAAAAAACGGCGTTATGACCGTTACCCTTGTTGTGACCTCGGCGTTAAAGAGAAGAAAGGAAGCCCACGTTGCCAAAGCAACGAGTGAAAGGGAGGCGAAAAATTTACATTTTCTACCCTATAAATGCTACTAGCCGTTATTTTAAAAAAAATAAATTCAAAAACCACCCTAAACGGCTACTAGCCGTTATTTTTCAAAAAAATTTTCAAAAATCTTTTTTTACCACTATAAATACCCAATTAAAACACCATTTCTTTTCACACTTCCACTACTAAATCCTCTCCAATCTCTCAATCTTTCAACTTCTATTAACTGCAAAAAAAAGCGATTAGGGAGCAAGCGATACTTTCTACAATCTTTTTGCTAGTGGGTGGAATCCCTCAAACCCGGGTTCATCATCTAACCCGAACGCGGGTTCATCTTCAATCCCCAGCCCACTAGGCTTATCGAGCCAAGAAATGTATCAACAACATCAAGCATTTCTGTATTGGCAACAACAAAACCAACAAAATACCTTAAACTCCAACTTTCAAAACCTACAATTCACACAACAATCATAAACTGAACACATGATGTTGCTTGACACACCGCGTCTCCTCCAAAAAGGAAAATGTCGCATTAGCGAAAATCAAAGAAATCCAAAGACCAGAGCAGTTGATTCGATGAAGAGGAAGTTGTTGTTAACGCACGTTGGACTCCAAGAGAGGAAGCATTACTTGCAACATGTTACATAGCTGTTTCGGAGGATCCGAAAGTTGGAAAGTGCCAACCCAGAGATACGTTTTGGTATCGGGTCGAAATGAGTTCAATAAAACAACTATCAACGGCGCAACAAGGACATCTTTGTCAAGCAAGTGGAAAACTTTGAACGGCATATGCACAAAGTTCAACTCTCATTTCAAACGTGCGAAACGGGATCAACGAAGCGGGGAAAGTGAGCTGGATGTGATGCAAAGGGCAAAGCAATGGTATCGTGAGGAAACCAAGGGATCAACTTTTGGTCTCGATGACGCTTGGGAGGTTTTGCGTCATTATAAGAAATGGAACACGCCGAACCGGTTGATTTAACCGCGAAGTCCAAGCGAAACCAACGAGGCTTTGTTTGGTCAAGATGAACAACCTCGCCCCATGGGAAAGAAACGTGCTACCAAGAAAGCAAGATCCGAGACTACAACAAGTACTTGGGGAACAAGCACCTGGAGAGCGAGCTCGTCGGCTTATTTCACCGAAACTATGGCAAACGAGTTTCGTATGAAGCGAGAAGTCTCGCGGCGTATCGGGCGCAGAAAAAGATCGACAATAACCGGTTGGAAGAAATAAAGTTTTTGATGACGCCTACTGACGGGCAAGATCCAATGGTCGTGCAGCGGATCAATGACGAAAAAGATCGAATCATCGCAAAATATAACTTGAAACCTCGTCCGTAGAAACGTTTTATTTCGTTGTATTTTTTTTTTTATTTCGTTGTATTTTTTTTTATTTCGTTGTATTTTTTTTAGTCTCGTATTTTAATATGTTTTAAGTTTTAATGAAATGTTTGTTTTAGTTTAAAAAATGAAGTGTTTGATTTAGTTTAGGGGTTGAAATTGAAAATATGAAATATTAGTGGTATTATGGTGTTAGAGCACTCCATGATAGAATGGCGTTAAGCGAGAAAAAAGCGGCGCTATTTGGCGTTATTACCGTTGGGACCTCGGCGTTAAAGAGAAAAGCGAGCCCGCGTTGCCAAAGCAGCGGCGTTATAGGAGGCGCAAAAAAATTCAAAAATTTACACTTTCTACCCTTAAAGCGGCTACTAGCGTTATTTTCAAAAATTTCAAAAACCACCCTAAACGGCTACTAGCCGTTATTTTTCAAAAAAAATTTCAAAAACCTTTTTTTACCACTATAAATACCCAATTAAAACACCATTTCTTTTCACACTTCCACTACTAAATCCTCTCCATTCTCTCAATCTTTCAACTTCTATTAACTGCAAAAAAAACAATGTCGGGAGGCAACGATGATACTTTCTACAATCTTCTTGCTAGTGGGTGGAATCCTCAAACCGGGTTCATCATCTAACCCGAGCGGTTCATCTTCAATCCCCAACCCACTAGGCTTATCGAGCCAAGAAATGTATCAACAACATCAAGCATTTCTGTACTGGCAACAACAAAACCAACAAAACACCTTAAACTCTAACTTTCAAAACCTACAATTCACACAACAATCACAAACTGAAACACATGATTTTGCTGACACCCCCACGTCTCCTCCAAAAAAAGGAAAAGGTCGCATTAAGCGAAAAGCAAAGAAATCCAAAGACCCCGAGCGAACAGTTGATTCGATGAAGGCGAAGTTGTTGTTCACTCACGTTGGACTCCAGTAGAGGAAGCATTACTTGCAAGATGTTACATAGCATTTGGAGGATCCGAAAGTTGGAAAGTGCCAACCCAAGGATACGTTTTGGTATCGGGTGCGAAATGAGTTCAATAAAAATAACTTTCAACGGCGCAACAAGGACATCTTTGTCAAGCAAGTGGAAAACTTTGAACGGCATATGCACAAAGTTCAACTCTCATTACAACCGTTCAAAGCGTGATCAAGCGAAGCGGGAAAGTGAGTTTGGATGTGATGCAACGGGCAAAGCAATGGTATCGTGAGGAAACCAAGGGATCAACTTTTGGCCTCGAAGACGCTTGTGAGGTTTTCGTCATTATATGAAATGGAACACGGGAACCGGTCGATTTAATCGGCGAAGTCCCAAGCCAAACAAACGAGGATTTGTTTGGTCAAGATGAACAACCTCGCCCCATGGGAAAGAAACGTGCTAGTAAGAAACCAAGATCCGAGACTACAACAAGTACCGGGGAACAAGCCTTTGGAGGAGCGAGCTCGTCGCTTATTTCACCGAAACTATGGCAAGCGAGTTTAAGTATGAAACGAAGTCTCGAGCGGCGTGTCGGGCGCGGAAAAGATCCGACAATAACCGGTTGGAAGAAATAAAGTTTTGATGGACGCTACTGGGGCAAGATCCAATGGTCGTGCAATGGATCAATGACGAAAAAGATCGAATCATCGCAAAATATAACTTGAAACCTCGTCATTAGATCGTATTCTCGTCATTTCCTTTAATTTGTTGTAACGTTTTATTTCGTTGTATGGTTTTTATTTACGTTGTATTTTTTTATTTCGTTGTATTTTTTTAGTCGTATTGTAATATGTTTTAAGTTTTAATGAAATGTTTGTTTTAGTTTAAAAAATGAAGTGTTTGATTTAGTTTAGGGGTTGAAATTGAAAATATGAAATATTAGTGGTGTTATGGTGTTATTGGGATGTTATTGTTGTGGTTGTTTTTTGAGGATGTTAATGTTAAATGGTAAAGCTGATGTGGCGTGGACGGTGTTATTGGTGTTATGGTGTTATTGTTGTGAGTGCTCTTAGGGCTGTTGTTAGCAAAACCCTATATATAATGAGGTGGATAAACATACAAAGGCACACTCCTAGATGACCAAGTCTTTTTTAAAAATGATTAGTATTGAGTCCCTAAATCGACCAAAACACTAAATCCTAAATATTAAATGCTGTACCATAAACCCTAAATACTAAAAACCAGATAATTTACAAAATTTCCAATTATCCGCTAAAAAGGTACGTGATATTCAACTAAAACCGTGTTCAATACACTTATACCGGATTTTTACCAGTAATTGAAATTGTGCTATTTTTGAATACTTATCAATCTAGAAGTACTTAATATCATTTTAAATGAGTTTTACCCTTTCAAAGGTTTGCTATCATATGCATATGAGATATATAATAATTTTAATAGACGATCACATGCATAGAAGAACTATGGATGTGTAACCATTTTTTTCTAGTTTTTCTAGACATTTATCGTATGATTGGTAATAGAGTTATGCGTAATATGACTATTTTGAGATAAGATAGAGCGTATTTGTGTCGTATATATTCAGAATTGGTCAAGAGATTTTTGTCATACATATAACAGTTGGTCAAGTAAACCTCATTTTTAAACACAAAACATCAATACAGAACTTGAGAAATCCTCACTAAAATAATATACACTTCAATAATAGGTATAAATTCAACTTAATATGAATAAAAGTCACAAAAATAGTATATACTATTCATGAAAATGGTTAAGTAAACTAAAAATAATTTTCTCAAAAAATGTACGGAGTATCTATTTTATCAAAATGGTATAAAGTTCAGTAATCTGTATAAATGCAAAAACCTTGCATTAATTTCAAAATCATACTAGTAGTATATAAATTGTTCAAGTAGTGTAACCTTTATAAAACTACTAATTAATTTGATTAAACGGGGGTAGAGGAGAGTATTTCTGATTTGATTAAACGGGGGTTATTGGACTTATGATCCATGAAGACTGGCCTGTTATTCTAATCACATAATTAGGGACATCTTATTTCTGATTGATTTTATTTGTGTGATTCCACTCAACAATCAAAACATTTACGAAATGGGCAAACATCACTTTAGAAAAGATTAATAATACTAATTTATTATGGCATAAAACAAATACTATCAACTTTATCAAGACAAATTATAATGCATGTTACACCTTCCCTCCCATTAATTTTTTAAGATTTCTTAATATAGAACTTTTAAGTAAATACAAGTAAAAAAGCATAAGTTACAACTATTTGAAGCACAAATAAAACTAAAAAAATACTATTCAACATATACAATTAATACACTATTTAATTTACCCCTTCAACAAAATATACAACCATTTAACCACAATGTACAATCTAATCAAGCTACTAAGCCAAACACTTAAGAATAAAGCCATTAGAAGTAGTGGTCGGTCGACCGGTCCGCCAATCGCCGACCGAGTCGCCTCCATTGCATGAGGGGCGGCGGGTCATTGGCTCCAAAGTTGACGAAGGGTTCATCCCTACGACCGATAACTCATTTCGACTAAAACAAAAAAGTGAACGATTACATTATTGAAAAAACATTTTTGACTTTGTAAGATTTTCTTTTTTGTTTGTTTGTTAGGCTACCCACTGGTCACTCCCCAACTCACAGTAATAACAAATATCTACCTATACTCGAAAACGAAAAGGGAACTAAACAATATCTCCGTTATTAGTATTTTTAAATTAATTGTTAAAAAAAATTTTCGCCACATAACATCACATTACCATAAAATTCAGTCACATGGTACCCGTCAAAAGAAGAAAGTAAAAGACCAGTGCAATGCAATTATGCAGAAGCCGCCTTTGACTTAACCAACCAGTCCATAAAAAATCTTTCTATGAATGAAAAATTCTATTATAGGATTCCGAAACAAATTACAAACGATTTATAAGGTTAATAAAGAGAATAAAACCAAAATACCTACAATTAATTGGGCTGACCAGCTCGTGGGTTAGTTAGATGAGTCGATCACATATTAAGGAAGATGGAGACATGCATGTGCATGAAACATAGTATTAAAATCCTAGCCGCCTAGGAGGAACGCATACTATGATACCCGATATTGTCTCCGGAGGTGGACCCAGGGGGTTTTTGGGAGGTTTACGAAAACCCCATGAATTTTATTCACATAATACAAATTTTGTCAAAAATCATGATTTTTTCTAAAATGAATCTGATAACTTCGTAATTCTTTTACATATTTTTTATTTGCACCCGATGATTATAAATTCTGAGTTCGCCCCTGATTGCCATTCAAGGTTACCAAAGCCTTCGGTCAACTATATAATGCTACAGGAATAATTTACCTTTCTCTCATGTTTTGTAAATCTTACTGCTTTAATGTTCTACATAACTTTAGAATGTTTATATAGCATATGATATGTTATCTAAAAAGATATAAACCATGTATGGTGGTAATTATCAAAAACAGTATCATTAGTTTAGTATGAAAGACTTTTGAGTTTTAGGACACTCTAGATAGATATGTACTGTAAACCTGGTTTAGTTAGGTTTTGACAAAATAAGGATGCACAAATGAATGAGAATACTTGTAAAATGTAGAGAAGATGCCTGAGTATAAATTCTCTTTCAATCGTTGTCATTATGCATGGAAAATTACAAAGAAATTATTCTATTTTATATCTATAAACAAATAGTGAAAGATAAAAGAAAAGATACATGTCAACTAATTAACACTAGTTATTAACTATATAAAAACATGTTTCACAACCGTCGGTGCAGAGAAAATATCGTTTCTGATGGAACCTTTCCACTGTACGTTGCATGTGATTTTTATCACACGATATATATATGTGCAACTTCTTTTTTTTTTTTAAATCCATCTTTTTCTTTCTTAACTTTTCTTTCTTTGTTTTGCTTTCATGTAGAGCATCAATCCATCACCTTATCCTCCTATGTTCGTCCCTCCCCTCATTTTTATTGTCTGCCAACTGGCCTCATTACTTTCAATATTATTTGAATTTTTCAACTTTGCATAAGAGCATTCCCAATCATAACACCATAACACCAATAACACCGTCCACGTCAGCGTCATATCAGCTTTAACATTTAACATTAACATTCCCAAAAAACACCCACAACCATAACATCCCAATAACATCAATAACACAAATAACATTTCATATTTTCAATTTCAACCCCTAAACTAAAACAAACACTTCATTTATTAAACTAAACATAACATTAAATTTGAAAACATATTACAATACGAAATTAAAAAAAATACATCGAAAAAAAAATTACAACAAATAAAAAAAATACATCGAAATTATAAAAACACACCGCAAATTAAACGTTACAACATAAAGGAAATGACGAAAAAACAACACAAAACATAGCAAATACTTATTCATCATCGCTCTCTTTGTTGTTGTCCGTATGTCGATTCAAGATTCTTCACAAACATGCTCCATAAGGTCTGTTGGAGTTGGGTATCGTTGTCGGTCGTGTATTTCTTTTGCGCTACATTTGTGAGTATCACATCTTCGATCCATCTTCGTTGCCTCAAATTTCTTGTGATCCACCCACAGTTCGTTATAGTCACGTAATGCTAATTTTTGATCTTTTATAATCATGTTATGCAAAATAATGCAACAATACATGATTCTATGTATCGTGGCAATTTCCTATGGCGTGTCGGTTGTTGTAGTATACCCCAACGGCCTTGAAGAACACCAAAAGCACGTTCAATATCCTTTTGGGCACTTTCTTGTCTCCTTTTAAAGTACGTATGTTTTTCATCAGTTGTTCTTTGTGAAGGATTGTGAAAGTTGCCCTTGTGGATAAATTCCATCGCCAAGTAATACCCTGTTCATACCTAGTTCAGTTGACCATATAAGGTGCTCTTGGGGCATTATCGCAAGAATGTTATCGAATAACGGAGTTATCTAAAACATTAATATCGTTATTTTTCCCCGCCATCCCAAAAAATGCATGCGGATCCATAAATCTTGAGAAGCAGCGACTTCAAGCATAATTGTTGGGTATTTTTATCACCCTAGCAAAATGCCCTTGCCAAAACCCTTTGGACAATTTTTCCATTCCCAGTGCATACAGTCAATGCTACCAAGCATTCCAGGAAAACCATGTTTTTCTTCATGTTGTTGATAAATTTTTTGAATGTCGGCCCATGTTGGTTTTCTTAAATACTCCGGCATAAACAAATCCATAATACATTTGTTAAAATTATCAAGACATACTTTTGAAGTACTCCCACCCATTTGCAAGTATTCATCAAATGCATCGGGTGAGGTGCCTCGCCAATTGGCGTATGGCGGCGTACTTCATTAGAGCACTTATACTCATTCGACCACAAGCATCAGGTGTTTGCCTAAAGTAATTAAAATGATGCGGAATATTATCGGAGTATAAGATTCAATACCTTCAACTATTTGCGAGGAATAGTTTCGGCTCATCTGAAATCTTCTACGAAAATTCCGGTTTGAATACTTACAACATTGTACGAAATAATCGTTGCGCAGACGTTCCTCTGCAAGCTCACGTTCACGATATATATGGATGTACGAGCGACTAGGATGTTGAGATTCAATACCTTCTTCTTGTTCCAAGCGAAGGTGATACTGTGCCGGGCGCCATAAATTGGAAGTCTTCTTGGTCTTCTCATGCGACCAAGGCAGAGGAATATCACCAAATTCATTTGGATCCATTGTGAACGAACTTGATTCTTGAATTATGAAAGTGTTAGAGGAAGTATATAAAGTGTGAGAGGAAGTGTGAAAAAAATAGAGTTTTAATTGGGTATTTATAGTGGTAAAAAAATGTTTTTGATTTTTTTTTTATAAAAAACTAGCCGTTAGGGGGTTTTATGTAATTTTTTTTTAAAATATAACGTTAGAGGGGCTAGTTTTGTCACATTTTCGATTTTTTTTTCTTGCCCTTAACGGGCGTTAAGGAGCCAACGCCCCCCCTCCAACGGCGATATTTCTCATGCCCTCCAACGGACTAACGCCTCCAACGGCGTTATTGACGCCTCCAACGGCGTTATAGCGTGATGAATGGACATGCTCTAAAGAGTGTTGACTGACACATTTTTATTTTTGATCCGCACATTATAATTATTATAATTTTAAAAGCAGCATATGATAAACGTACAATTGTTTAAAGCACAGTTCGGAGTATGCAAATCATTAGCCTTGCATAAAGGATCTGACTATTCCCCTTTAATACCTCTCATCCCACATTTAACTATTTTCACCCTTCTTTCATTACAACACAATTTTTATTAGTTTATGTTCCGCATTTTTTTGTATTTTAATACTTCTGACTTGTTAAATTTTTTATTTTATGTTCCTTTGTTTTATAATAAAAATATTATTAAGTTTTTTTTTTACATAAAATAAAAAGCTAAGGGGGTATTACCTGTATAAGAATGAAGGGGGGGGGAGGGGGGGGGAGGGGATACAAATATATCATCCCTTGCATAAATTGCATTTTTACTTTTGAAAACTTTATTAAAATTTATTTTACCGCGTAGAATGTGTTAAACCAAAAACCTTGATAGATCTTGGAGCACTCGTAGATCGTTAGTAATGTTTATGTAATCACAAACACACTAAAAGACAGTCTCTATAACTTGTATTTAAGCGGAAATTAAACACAAGAACAAACACAAATAACTAAAAACACTTTGATCCTCTATGGATCTTTTAATAATACTAAAACTTTGTTTTTCAACTCGTACATCATTCATACTATTATGTTCCTTTTATAGACAAGGAACCCTAACCCGTTTCCCAAGAAACGTATAAAAATAAAACTAAATAAGATATACATTATCACTTCCTAATAAAGCTCATGCATATCCTAACTAACTATAGAATACGCGGAATATCTATCTCCGCAGAAACAAACAACACGTTTATATTACTTATGAAACTCTTCTTGACATAATCCACGTACTTCAACAGATTCCTTCAGCATTATTTTCAGCAAAATTCCTACTTTGCATAATTCCCAACAATCCTCCCCTAAACTGGAATTTGACTAGGTTAAGTTCCAGTTTCTTGATAGATCTTTAACACAGCAAATCAAGAGGATTGTACTCGAACACCAACAACAAAGAACCATAACAACTACATCTCTATGATGATAAACCTTTAAATCGCCAGATCTTTGCAGCAACAAATGACAAAATGTACATCAAAACATATTAGTTTCATACTATTCTCATCACATCCAGGTGTGTTAACTCTGTGAGAGGTGAATCATTGAAAATAATGGATTTGATGTTTCTTTACCAATAGCCATTACTCTTGGGTAGCCATATGTTTGAGTTAGAAAACTATGGTACACGATAACCATCGATTTACTAGCAAATCGGCAACTATGAACGGATTTGACATGTCTTTACTGGCCGTTTGCTCGGGACTAGTCAATTCTTAGGTAGAAAGAATCCCCTTGGTGAATTGATTACAAAATATGGTATTCCATTTGCCTTTACCACAAGCCATATACTTGTGGGCTAGCCAATTCTTGGATTCCAAAAAGGAATAAACCATGGTGAATTGATGACCATACAACCCTCAGCAATTAAGCATGGGTGAGTTGCAAACCCTATGATTTTGAGCAAACCATTACAGCTATCAACAGATTTGATGTGTCTTTACCAAAGATGTACCCTTTGGACTAGCCAACTCTTTGACATACACAAGGCACATCTGGTGAGGTGATAACCATGAACATAAAAATGTACAACAAAGCTGCAAGAAAAGTTAGACAAACAAACATATACATAGGATTTTTTTTTTTTTTTTTTAGCTAAGAATAAAACAAATAAATAAAGAAAACAAATAATACATATAATACAAGATAAACCAAGATACCAAAATCAAGAAGATGCTTGATGTTGCTGAAGTTGAGTCTTAATCAATCCAATCAATTGTTCAGCATGTAACATATCATTTCCAACTGGATCAGGAGGAACTTCCAACTTTGTTCTAAGCATGCTTCTCATCAAGTTCACAGACAAAGGATAAATCTTATCAGAGAACATACACACAGTCATCCCATTCTGTGTCTCCACCACATGCACATAGGGAAGAGGATAAAATCTCCAAGTCTCAACCTTCCACTTATGTGAATCTTTCCAAATTGAATAGCCCTTACCATTTGGAGATTGAGAGTCAAACAGAACTTGAAGATCACTCAACAAGTATAAACCAGAACCCTGAGGTGAATGATTCTCATAATGCTTTGTGACAAGGCCATTGAGTGTAATCAAATCTTGCCTATCCACCATATGGAGTATATCCTTCAAGAAGTTAAACTGCATAGAAGTATTATCCAACATAAAGATGGTGTTCAGCTGTCCATCAGTCAAAGTCCAACTAGTCAACACACCATGAGACCCCTCAAGAAAAGCATCGACAGATCCCTCTTTAATGAAAGTTGAATCGACCTTTAAATCCAAAACCTATCTCGAGAGACTTATGAATCCAAGAGGTGTATGTCCCATCTGATCTCACAGATCTCCTTAGAGTAATGTGTCTCCTTTTAGACATCATTTTCTTCCTCCTACCTGGTATATAAATCTCCATAGATACAGAAGATGGTACCTTCGGATTCATCGAGACATCTTTAGCGGGAATGGAAGAAGTAGAAGTAGAAATTGGAGCGACAGCAAAGCATACATTTTTTCAAGCAACTCTCTGGCTCTCTTAGCTTTAGCTGCTGCTTGTTCAGCTTTCCTAACCATTTCGGCTCCTTCTTTATCAGTAGGTGCAACAGGATGAATAGGATCAGCCATATCCTTTGAATCCAGAGATGGATTAGACACACTAGGTAATGCTTCAGAAGAAACAACAAGAGGTTCAGCAAAATGACCTCTTTCAGTAGATGCCTCAGCAGACACAGCATGATAACTCATCTTTGGTGTAACATCATCAAAAGAATCCACAATCTCAACTTTCAGCAATCCTCTTCAAGTTAGAAGGTGGTGTAATCTGCTTCATAATTCTATTGTACATATTGAGTAAGACATCATCAGATAAAGCCCAAACTTGCTTCATTGTCAAACCAAATTGATAGAAGCTAGAACTTTGATTATACACCACAGTCCTCATATACTTTTTCTTCTGAGCTTCAGTTGGTGGTCTTTCCCTTTTAGCTTTAGCTTTCTGTGCAGCAATGGCTTTTCTTTGTGCAGCTGCAACTTGCTTCCTTTGTTGGCCAAGAGCAATCATTTGTGCAGCAAAGTTGTCACTATCAAAGTATGCTCCTAAAATACTTTGTGCAGCGAGGATTGGATGCAGCTTGATGAGTGTAAGTATCCAATTGCTCATCAGTAAAATGAGTGGACATTTCATCAATTTCTCTTTGTCTCTCAGGAGGCAAATTGGTAGCAAACTGAGCTTCAAGCTTTTGAGCCAATGCATGACTCTTCTTCATATCTGCATACTCAGCTAGCAATCTTTCTTGTTCTTGCCTTTCCTGTTCACTTACTAGATCTGAACCAAGCTCCTCATCAATCATAGCTCATTTTCCTTTATCAGTAGGCTCAACAACAGAATCATCATGTGAAGTATCAACAATAGGAACATCAGAAGAAACACCCATGTAATCATCAGCAGTAAAATGTTAAGGAGTGTCTTCAGAAGTAACATTAGCATGAGGGTCCAAATTAAAACTCCTTCAAGCAACAAATACTTCATCATGAGCTGCTGAAGGTGAAGAAGTAGGTTGTTCTTGCACAGATGAAGATTGACCAAGCTCAGAAGAAATATCCATCATTGGAGCATCAACATTCTCATCAGTGGTTGCCACATTATCCACACTTTGCAATTTTGATGATTCAGTGGAATCCTTACTCAAATATTTTCTTGTTCTCCTTCTAGAAAACATAATAGGTTCCTTGGGCTTTGAGGATCCAGTAGCAATTGGAGTAGAAACATGAGTTTGTTGAGCAACATTAGCCAAGATTTTAAGTGAATCCAAATTAGCATCCTCTTGCTCCTCATCAGAAGAAACCACAAGCCTCCTTTTGCTATTTTGCCCAAGTTGTCCTCTAAATCCTGAACCTTTTTCTTTAACTCCACAATCTCATCACCAAGTGTAGATTTAGTCTCAGCAAGCTCCTTTTTTAGATATGCAACCTCTTTCACAGTCCTGTTGAGCAAAGCATATACAGATGTGAGAGTAATAGGGTCCTCTCCACCCGCCAGTTGCTCAGTGGTAATGGGAGCTTCATTGGACCTTTCAGGAGAAATATGGTCATGCTCAAAGATAGGAGAGTTGTCATCAAATGGTTCTCTTATAGGACTAGGTGTGTGCATTCTAATACCCTCAGGCTCAAACTCATAAGGAGTAACATGAGTAGGTGGTGGACTAGGTGTAGGTGTGGGTAAAGGTGTAGGTGTGGGTTGGTCAGGAGAAACATGTGATGCTTGGCGGATCATGGAAGGGCCTCATCAAGGCAAGCTGATGGATTACCATCAGCAGCAACATTAGTAGAGGGTGGAACACCAACAACATTACCCTCATCAACAGCCTCATTGCCTTGAGGCACCATAGCTGCTAGCAAAGGATAATGTTCTCCCTCATAATGAGTTTTCATTGAAGCAAACACTTTAGCAGTTAGAGCTCCTATGGGACAAAAGGCTTGGACTTGGATTGTAATGTCTAAAATCATTTGCAAAAACCTATGGTACATTAAAAACTTATGCTTTTTCCTTTGAACATTCTCAACTATGTTATCAAAAATATACTTAGAAAAATTATAAGTTAAACCCTGTGACAGACATACAAAACCACAACCCAATTGAGTAGAAAATTGGTCACATCCCCCTGACTTATTACTAATGCATTGAAGTAAAGTGTGTACCAAAAATCTCCACATGGGGCAAAGCTTGTTTTTGTGCCACATATCAGTTCTAGTACTTTGATAACCCACAACCCTTTGCCCAGCAAGTATCTCCACAGAATTAGAGTGATAAACCCCATCTACATCGTCCAAATGAAGTTGTCTCCTTTATCAAATTGATACAATAATAACAATAAAAAAACCAAATGCCACAAAAACCCAATAAAAATTGTTTATGCATTCTAAATGATATCTTCAAAAAGCAATATCTATTAGAGTTCTAAAATTATATGTGTTTTGTTGGCTCATTTTTTTCGGTTTGGTTTTATCTTAAAATCAAACCGAACGAAGAATTTCGGTTTTCTCAAAATACAAAAACTGAACCATCAGTATTTCAATCGGTTTCGTTTTTTTCATTATTGACTTCTCTTTTTTTCAGTTTAGGTTTTCTACACACCTTTACAAATTAATATAAATAGATAATGTTATTGGTTGATGGCACATTATATTAGTATAAAATTATTTGAAAGTAAAAAATACGGTTGATGTGATTTATGAAAAAAGGAATTTCTTTGAAAGATAATTTTTTGTTCTCCAGATTTAAAAAATATGGTTGTGCAGCTTGAAGGTGACCTGATTTGTAAATATCCAACCCATGATAACGATTTAACTTATGGTTTTTTGCCACCCTGTCATGCAAATTATCTTTTTCTTTTTTTGAGCACCTGTCATGCAAATTCAAAGGCAATAAAATACTACGTAAATTGAAAACAGCATATTCAAAAGAATATTAATTTGCAAAGAAATCATAGCTATTTTATTGTTTTCTTTTGTTCTTTACCCAACATCATATCTTCTTCGACACGTTTTTAATTTGTCACTTCATTATTTGTGGTCTCATGTACTACCAAAAGAACAATAATGTAGAGAATGACTCATATACATAGTGAGTGATATTCAAGGCTGTCCTATGAATTTATGAAACTTTTGAAAGTCTTGAACGAAATTAAATAATAAGGTCTTTCGATAAGGTATGTTATATATAAAGTATCATCATTTATATTATATAATGCAATTAGTTATCTAAACGTTATAACATATTTCTCATTTAAGATATTTTCTTATCTAAATACTTTTTTTATGTGTGCACATTCATATAATTATTAACAGGACAAATTTTGGAGAGACCGAAGCGTATCATCACTATCATGTATTATTATCGTGATATGTTGTGTATGGTTTAGACAAGTTGTGATAGTTATCTTACGTCCAAGTGGCCTGTTTTATGTAACAATGTCCCAATACGAATGAATTAATGTTGGTAGTTTATCGTGGAGTTAACGGGTATTGATGTTGCTTTATTCGTTTGGGGTCATCTAAATACACCAACATAATGAGCTAATCATTGACTTTATTATAAAAAATATATAAAATAATTCTAAGAACATGATTACTTTTATTAATGTACATTAATGAGGCAAAAGAGGGCATTCAATGTAAATAATCTCTTTCTACGTGTACATGCTTTCTCAATTTTTTTTTTGGTCATATTTAATTTTTTACTTTTGTCATATACATGTACGTACTTATAAGTGAACAAATAATACAAATTTTATTGAAAATGAATAATTAAAAATACAATATAAATAACGTTACATAATTACTTTGTTATGTCAATATTTTTGAATCACGATAATAATATTCGCTAAACACATTTTGACGACTAACATATGTCCTCTCATCCGGATGCATTTTCACTTTTATATGTAATACAAAGTGGATGAGTTATGATAATGGGCAAACTTAGTAGTATCGCTATAATATAATGGTTGCCATTCACATGAGCAATCACAATTGTCTCATGTGGTTCCGATTGTGGTGGACTCGACCAAAGCGAAAAATGTTGCTATTTTTAGCTTAATCCTAAAAGTTTTGTTTAGGTTCTAAATCCTCACTCCTATATATGTTACCATAAATTGACTCAAAAAATAAATCATTCTTTGCCCTTTCTATTATTATATACTTGGTACCCCAGATGAGATTATATCAACATATTTTTTCTGGCAAAATTTAAAATTGCAAAATGCGACATAGACTATCTCTTCTAAAAAATTGACGCATAAGGAAAATAATAAAAATGAAAAAGAAAAATCTTTATAGAGTGCAACAAGATTAGTGCGGGTCACACTATTAATACCCTGTCTACCCCCACAAACCCTCCCTAGTTTAGGGTACTTTTTTCGGTTTTGTACTTTTCTTTGTCACATTTCTATCGTTCATAGTACTTTTTGTCTTTTTTTTTTTCCAATTTTTGTCCAAGTGCAGCACACACACAAGTCTTTTTTTTCATTTTTTTGTCCAAGTGCATAAGTTATATTTTTGTCCAAGTGCTAAGTTATATTTTTGTCCAAGTCGTTAGCACACAAGCACACAAGCAGATTTAAAACAAGTTGTAAAGGCCAGATTAACATCATCGCCGATTTAGAAAAACATTTGCGCAATTGATAAAAGTGTTAGGCTCAGTTGGACGGTACGCAAAGTGATAAAATATCACTTTGCGTCTTGCGGTCGGTTATAAAACCAATCGTCATCGCCATTTTTGTCCAAGTGCATAAGCAGCGGTGCATTATCACCAAGCGCGAATCGCATTATCACACAAGCAGATTGCATTACCACACAAGCAGATTGCATAAAGGCTCAGATTAACATCATCACCAATTTAGAAAACCATTAGGCTCGGATATGAAGGTCGAAGTGACAAAATATCACTTTGCCGCCGTTCGATTATAAAACCAATCGTCATCGCCTTTTTGAATTTTTTGTCCAAGTGCGCATTGCACACAAGTGCATATCGTTGCACAATACCGGATTGCAACCAAGTGTTCACAAGCAAATACCAAAAGCAACGATAATATTCCCAAAGCAGTAAGATTCCCTGGCCGGTGCACACAAGTGCCGGATCGGATAGCAACCAAGTTAGATTGCCCAAGTGTTCACAAGCCAAAAACCAAAAGCAGCAGTAATATTCCCAAAGCAGAAGATTCCCAAACTGCAGGAAGTCACAAGGGAACAATCTCAAAGTGGTAGGTAGTGAAACCTCCCAATTTATACTCAGCCTCATCACCACAAGGCAGTATCAAATTCACAAATTACCACAAAAGTTACTCTCACCACAAACTAAAGTATTTTCAAAGTACACCCAAGTTACCACAAGCAGGTTCAACAAGTTACAACAAGTGAAGGTTACACAAGTTACAGATAGGGTTGGGTTATAACACAAGCCAAGTGAAACACAAGCCGCAAGTAACAAACCACAAAGAAACAACAAATACCTAAGCTGCCGACATGTCTCAATCACCAGAGGTAATGAAACTTTACACATTAATAAGGGTTGAGTTATTAGAACGGTGCCTAGTATTTTATTAACATTAGGCTCAGATTAAGTTTCATATTATCATTTACGGTACGCAACATCGAAGGTTGCAAAATAAATTATTTTTTTGCCGTCCATTCGGAAATGCCAAGCCAAAATCATTTTTTACCTTAAATCATCATTGCCTTATCCCGTTTTTAAAAAACGGTTTACAAATCGACTTAAAATAACAAACCGCTTATCAGCGTATAAGCGTTTGTTATTTTCATCTCCAAACCCTCTAAAACTAGGGAGGGTTGATATAAAATATTAGGCACCGTTGAAATAACCCAACCCATAAAGTACTGTTAGAACAGTTCTAATCTGAGCCTGTGTGCACCGCTTTGTGCAATAAGCGGTTTGACAAGAAACCACACAGCACGTGGACTGGGGTAGGCGGAAGCGGTATTCATACCACTCAATGGTGGCAGATCAAGGTGTTAACCTACCCTTTTGCACCCACACAACTCTGGCAGTTTCAATAACATCACATAATCACCATCACACATAAGCGCTTTGTAGCGCTTATACCATAGGGTTATTTAAATTAACCACAAATAACACCCAACAATCACACAAACATCACAAAATCACCATCACAGACCACCAATCAACCAAACCCTAAAAAAAAAATAGGCGTTTTTAAATTTTTTAACCGATCCAGTTAATTAACCACAAATAACACCCAACAATCACACAAACATCACAAAATCACCATCACAGACCCCCAATCAACCAAACCCTAAAAAAAAGGCGTTTTTAAATTTTTTAACAGATCCAGTTAATTAACCACAAATAACACCCAACAATCACACAAACATCACAAAATCACCATCACAGACCCCCAATCAACCAAACCCTAAAATAAAAAAAAAGAGGCGTTTCTAAATTTTTTAACAGATCCAGTTAATTAACCACAAATAACACCCAACAATCACACAAACATCACAAACTCACCCTCACAGACCCCCAATCAACCAAACCCTAAAAAAAAAGAGCGTTTTAAATTTTTAACAGATCCAGTTAATTAACCACAAATAACACCCAACAATCACACAAACATCACAAAATCACCATCACAGCCCCCCAATCAACCAAACCTAAAAAAAAGCGTTTTTAAATTTTTTAACAGATCCAGTTAATTAACCACAAATAACACCCAACAATCACACAAACATCACAAAATCACCATCACAGACCCCCAATCAACCAAACCCTAAAAAAAAAAGGCGTTTTTAAATTTTTAAGATCCAGTTAATTAACCACAAATAACACCCAACAATCACACAAACATCACAAAATCACCATCACAGACCCCCAATCAACCAAACCCTAAAATAAAATAAAAGAGGCGTTTCTAAATTTTTTAGGCAGATGTTGTTAATTAACCACAAATAACACCCAACAATCACACAAACATCACAAACTCACCCTCACAGACCCCAATCAACCAAACCCTAAAAAGAAAACGCGTTTTTTTAATTTAACGCAACATAAACATCAATAAACATGATATAAACATCATCTAAACGTAATCAAAACAAGATCTTACCACGGATCTAAGAAAATTAGATAGAAAAGATATGAGATAGAGAGATAGAGAGAGAGAAAACACGTTTGGTGTGTGTGTGTGGTATGAGATAGAGAGAGAGAGAGACAAGTATTAGTCAAACACAAAACACAAAAAACGCGTTTTTCTCTTTATTATTATTATTATTATTTTTTTAAATGTATTTGTTTTTTAAAAAAGGTATATTGTTTGTAATAAAAATGTAATGAAAAAAATGTAATGTAATGTTGTTAATAAAAATGTAATGTAAGTTGTAAACAAAATGTAATGTAATGTTGTTTGTAATAAAAATGTAATGAAAAAAAAGTATCATTTGTATATTTAAGTTGTAAATGAAACATAATGTAAGTTGTAAAAGAAAAGTAAAAAAAATGTTGTAAAATGTAAATATGGACGTATTTGTTAAAAAAATGTATTTTCGGGCTTTCCGTTATGCGAGGAAGTATCGGAGGATTGCCCATTTATCGGACAAGAGGTAAAATTTGTTATGAAAGTATTAAAAAGTATTAGGTAAAAAAGTGTCTTATAAAATTTGTTATGTATTTTCGGGCTTTCCGTTCTCACGAGGAAATGGCGAGTGGGTGCAAAATATAGCCTCGGGGCTCGGTTTTGTCATTGTTAAAAAGAGAACCAAATCGAGAAAATGGTCGGATGTTCGAAATTAATTATAAGTGTACAAAAGGATTTATGAATATCACGGTAGTGGAAAACGAAAAACCAAAACAAAAATAAGCAATTGTCCATTCAGATTAGTTGCAAAATATAGAGCAACACAATATAATTGGATTTTGAGGGTGAAGTGTGATAGCCATAATCATGAGTTGCTAGAGTCGTTGCATGGTGTGCCATATGCAATGCGATTAAAAGATGATGAGTTGAGTTTGGTCAAAGAATTGTCAGAGTATAGCGTACCACCACGTAATATACTTTCGACAATAAAGGGACGTAATCCGGATAACGTGTCTAGCGTTAGAACTATATATAAATGCACTTGATAAGTTCCAGGAGAGCGAGTAGGTGATAGAACTCAAATTCAAGTCCTTTACTGCATCCGGTGGATTCGGGTATGCATACTACCCGAGGGTGAATCAGCATAATGAGCTTGAGGAGTTATTTTTTGTTCACCCCACCAATGCTCTATGGCGTCACGTTTCTGAAATCATCTGATGGACTCCACGTACAATACCACCATGTTTAAATTGCCATTGTTGGAAATTGTAGGAGTAACACCAACGAATAAAACATTTTCAATGCGTACTGACTTTATACACCCGGTGAAAAGGGGCATAATTTTCGTGGGTATTGCAACGCATAAAAGAGGTGATAGGACGAAAGATACTACCCACGTGTTATTGTCACCAAGCAGAGATTTAGCGTTGGTTGGGGCATGTAGAGCAGAATTTCCTACCGCTCACAAATTACTCTGTCGATGGCATATAGAGCAAAATTTGTTGAAGTTTATGAGAAACAAATGCGGTGGGATAGATGAGTATGAATCCATTAAAAGGAGATGGGATAGGTTGGTTAAAGCTCGACACCGCCGCTTGTTCGAGGAACAATATGAGCGTCTACAACAACGCTTGGTCAACCATGCGCGTACTAAATTGTTAATTATATTTTTTTTATTATTATTCAATTAATAAGCACCCTAATGACCTTTGATTAATTCAACATTTTTTAAATTTGCCGAGTATCCGGATAACTGGCGTTGCGAGATTATAGACACATGTTTGTCTCATACATCACCGATGAATATCGCTCCTTCGCCGAGACAACAACGTGTAGAGTTGAGGCTCACCAGCGTTGTTGAAATTATATTTGGGCGCACACGTCCAATTTAGACAGTTGTTGAGTGCAATCGATAAGATTGTATTTGCGCAAGAAAATTCGATAAATGAGAGTTTAAATAGAAGCATCGTGAGAAAATAAATGATTGTAATTTTCTACTATTTCAAGATTTGTGGTATAAAGTTTCTCACCATGCTTTCAATCTCATGCACAAAGAACTCCACCTGGCTATCACCGTAGACAATTGTAGCCATAAGTTGCATACAATTCTGGACTGCCATGCTTTCACGAGATGCAATACTATGTATTTCATGGTAAGTAAATTTATAACTATCAAGTTGTTTTCCCCATTAATATCGCGATTGATTTACCGGCATTATAATATACTACTTTTAATGATTTGGGGCCCATTCTCTTTGGAAGAAGTTAATATTTTTGGAGAACCCTACATGTTCCGTGGCCTAATATCAATAGGCCACCGCACTGAGATGGCTCTTCCAGTGATGATGATGATGATGATCATCATCATCATCATCATCATGATACTTCGTTTAGAGATGACATTCGCAATTCGGGAATGTTTTTACCAAAGCATCGTCGTTTGTCAAGAATAATATGCTAACGAGTTGAGATCGATATACCAACTGCATCGATGACACACGGGAACCTGTTATTGAGAAAAATACCCGTGGACGTCCGCAAAAGGACAAAATGGGCAAGGCTACACAAGTCCCGGACTTGAATGAAGTCCCGGACTTGAATGAAGTTCCAACCGTAAATCACCGAAGAAGCACCGCTACAAGATCAAGACAAGTCCCGAACTTCAACAAAGAGCCTGCCCGACATAGTTCTTTCACGGGTCCTAGTCCTTTGTCGACAAGACACAGGTTGTATGATGGAGATGCAGAAAGCGAAATGTTGATGGGTATGCTTCCAGTCCTTTGGCATCCATACATAATCAGTGTATATAATGTGGTGGGTGACGGAAATTGTGGGTTTCGGTGCGTTGCCCATGATGTTTGGAAACAACAAGATTTGTGGCGCCAAGTTAGGCAGATGTTATTGCAACAGATGGACCTAAATTGGCAAGTTTACATGGGTTTGTGGTGGGAAGATGGTTTTAACGAACTTCGCCGTACAATAGACTGATTCGAAAATGGAAATGCACCGATCGCTACATGGACATGCCAACACGGGGTTGGTTATTGCGAAGTATTTAGGCGACCCGTTGCACTTATATCTCTCGGGGGTTGGAATACGTGTTTTAAACATCGTGGTCGGACTTCTCACAAAGAACCGCCCCTTGTGATAGCCCGTGTGGGAACCAAGTAGGTCATTACATTGTTCGACGCTAGGCGATGATTCTCCACTTCCGCAACTCCACCCACAATGGAGGAGGCACAGATCCGATCTTTGCATCCCAGGTGGGAATCATTATATAGGCATCGACTACCAAATTAGTAAATAATATATACATACAAAACATTGTAAATGATTAATGATTCATGTTGTAAATAATTATAAACATAGTGAATGATTCATGTTGTAAATAATTATAAACATAGTGGCCGATTCCGATTTATGTTGCAAATAATTGATTAATGATTTATGTTGTAAACATAGTGATTGATTATTGTTTATATTTAAATTAATAATAACATTGTCGGGTGAGCCAAGAAATCCTTTCGGTGTCGATGTAATAGAGGATTTATTATAGAGCGAAATCCACGAAATCCTTTCAGTAGGCCGTATTATGCATGTCCTCTTTAAGTGGTAAATAATCATACGTTTGCTTAGGGGTTTTATGTAAATAATTTGTTTGTTAAAAATACATTTCTTATAATTTTCTTAACATGTAAATGCCAGTCAGATGATATGGGTGTCGATACTTGATTGGAAAGATGAATTTGAAGGGCGGTACTTAAGTCGAAGCCTCATCTTCAACCGAAGTCTTTCAAACTAGCGTTGCTAAAGATAATGAGATCAATTTGTTGAAGACAAAAATAAAGACGATGGAGATGGAGTTAGAATTGGCAAGGAATCCTGAGGATCACGCTTGTCAGTCGGGTGCAAGACTCCATGATCTTTTAAACGAGATGAATAATCTTCATATGTAGTGTTATGTTGTTGTATTTAAATAATATGTAAACGTTGACGTTTAATTTAATTTAATAATAATTGTTGTTGTTGCAGTTATTTAATGTGGTAATATTTAACATGCAAAACATTAATACACACTTATTACACAAAACATATTATTACACACTTACACTTATTACACAAAACATATTATTACACACTTTATAAAAAACAAAACATATTATTACACAACTTTATAAAAATAAAAAAAAAAAAAAAAGAAAGTACACCCTAGTATTAGGGAGGGTTGTAATAAAATATTAGGCACCGTGGTAATAACTCAACCCATTAGTGCTTTACCTTCTTAAAGGGTCTCACTTAATTCATAGCAGTTGCTAAATACGAGTAAAAAAAGAGCACGGTTATCAAGGTTTAAATATGTATTGGTACATTTAGTAGTACCCTATTCGTTTCCTTTATAAAAACAATTGGCATCTTTATATTCTTTGATTTTAGAAAACTCAGCTTTTAGGCTGGCTTACAGTTGTCGGTTTCTTTTAAATTAGTTCTTGATTTGGTTCTCAGTTTGTGTTTTTTACAACTGTGTTATATGCAGGTCGGGGATCTATTGTAAAGTGGGTAAAATTAAAAAGTGTAAAAAGTCATTTATAGTGTGACACGTGTCCACCACTTTAAATTATACATAAAATCCGCCAAAGGGTAATATGGTCTTTTGATCCATTTTTTATTTTCCACCTCAAACTTCAAACGCACATATCTCTTAAACCACAAACTTTTATAAAAAACCGATTTCACCAAAATTTTTAAAATTCGATTCTCTTTAATTTGGTATAAATCTTTTTAATTATTTCGAAACTTCTTTTTGACATATTAATTTGGGGTCATGATTTTGTTGATGTTTTTGCTATTTTCGATCATATATTTTACCTTAAAAATTGCCGAATCATAAAATACTTAAAACATAAAAGTTTTAGATTTTGATTCACTCTTTACCCAGGAATTTGAATCACTCAAATCCGATATGATATGAGTGAGATAACGCATGTTAAAGATGACGTTTTAGTCATATTTGTTGCACACAAGGTGTTTGATAAAATGTCTAACTTAGATTTTTAGTGTTAAAATTGTGCTAAATAAACTAATTTTTGTCCCACAACGCATCATTAATCATTTTATTAATGTAAAACTCAAAAAGTGATGTTTTTTAATAGTTAAAATTTTTAACTATTAAAGCGATGAAACAATGTGATGAGCTGATGAACCAAAGCCGGCTGATGAAATAAAACCAAAGCTGATGAACCAAATCAAACATAGTTCATCGGTTTATTTGGTTCATCAATCATAGTTCGAACTTAACATGTTGGTGTTTGTTTTGTTTTGTTCATGGTTTATTTTGGTTCATCACCATAGTTTTAGTTTTGGTTTTGGTTCATCGGTTTTGGTTTGGTTCATCAATCATAGTTCGATTTTGGTTTGATTCATCAGTTTTGGTTTGGTTTGGTTCATCAATCATAGTTTGATTTTGGTTTGGTTCATGAGTTTTGGTTTGGTTCATCGGTTTGGTTTTATGCTTTTTTAACAGCTTTTGGTTTAGTTCATCATTTTGGTTTGGTTCATTGATTCATCGGTTTTAATAGTTAAAAACATTAACTATTAAAAACATCACTTTTTGAATCTTACATTAATAAAATGATTAATGATGTGTTGTGGGACAAAAATTAGTGCATTTAGCTCAACTGTAACACTAAAAATCTAAGCTAGACATTTCATCAAACACCTTGTATGCAACAAATATGAGTAAAACACCATCTTTAACGTGTGATATCTTACCCATATGACATCGAATTTGAGTTATTTAAATTTACGGGGTAAAGAGTGAACAAAAATCTATAACTTTCATGTTTTAAGTTTTTCACGATTCGACATTTATGAAGGTAAAAAGTAGGGCCGAAAATGCCAAAAAAATCAAGAAATATTTGATATGTAAAAAAAAAATTCGAAATATTTATTAAGATTTATACCAAATTAAAGAGAATCGAATTTTAAAAATTATGGTGAAATCGGTTTTTAAGTAAAGTTTGTCGTTTGAAAGTTATTTGCGTTTGAAATTTGGGGTGGAATATAAAAAACGGGTTAAAATGACAAAAATACCCCCTAATCGAATTTAATAAGAAAAAAAGGAAAGAGTGAATGGGGGACACTTGTCACATTATGAGTGACTTTCTAGACTTTTTAATTTCCCTACTTTGTAAGGGATCGCATCTCGTTATATGCATAGAACTAGCTTATGTCGCTTCTTGATTTGGTTCTGAGTTTATGTTTGAAATTCTCAAGAGAATGTTCCACAAAAGAATTATTTGGCTAAATAAAGTTACGCAGTAAGAAACGAAAGTTAAAAAAATAAAAAACACACGATATTGCACATACAGAAAAATACAGTTTTGAAATGTTTTTACATTTCGTGACCTAAAATCGGTGTAACCCTTACCACACCCGATACTCATGCCCTGATTGCTTAGTTATTATGCTTGATCAATAATTACCGATTCCAACATGGAATTTATTGTAGGTCCAAACATTACACGTACGTATCATATCTCACCATGCAACATGCAAAAACCAGGTATGAGTTAGGTGCGTGTGAAGTGATTGGCTACAAGCATCTTTTTCATACCATCCAATCTCCATGACATGTTCAATATATATTCGTCTAATCTCTTACCTAATTGTAGTCACAATCATATCATTTATCAAATTATTGAAACTATGGTCAAATGTTTATTTATTTTTATGGATTTTAAACACCACACATGCAAGTATCATGCGATTCCTTGTTGTTGATACAAAAATTGGGCGTTCCTGGTTTGGAGGTTCAACCGTCGCATGCCGATTGAGAATTGCTGCTTGAGCGCACACTAAGAGACAAGAAAGCGCCGTTAGAACAGTGGATTGTCTCCCACGATTATCCTCCCGGCGTGAGAGTGAGTAATGGTTTTAAGGTTTTAGGAGTTTTAAGGTTATGAGATCGCCTAGCGAGGGATATGGTTCCTTTATATACGCATCGGAATCCTTGTTGGTTCCGTGTTCCCAACCTGCCGTATCCCGCAAAGTCGGTTTGGAATGATTATCTCCTTATTTTAGAAGAGATCGGATATCTATTCCTTAAATAGATATGGGCTTGGGCTTCGTGAGCCCAAACGCTTATTGATGTTGGCCGGTTAGTGTAGGGCTTGTGAGTATTACGTAGCCGGGTTTATGACCGACTCCAGACTATCGTCATCATGTCCCGTCTAGTATCTTGCTGATCGGCGTAATGCGGATGCTAGACTAATGACCGTAGTCCAAAATAAAATAAAATAAACTTACAGCGTATTAAAGAAGTCATACACATACCCGTAGGTGCGTTGTATCTAGACATCAAAGTGAATTGTAGCGCCTCGTTATTCGGGAAAGTGGCTGTCGCGTCCCATCAGTGATCTCAACCACCAAGTGAAGTTAGTGAAGTCACGCGGCGTGTGCGTGTGGATGAGAGAAAAGTATAAAAACCACCCTTCATTTTCACAAAGTGATCCAAGTAAAAAGCAATCCGCCATTGTTGAAATAGAACTCAATGCAATCTAGAAATTAAACTACCTCGAGGTACGTGGCGTGCGTTTATGTAAATCCACCACTATGGTCAAACAAGCGCATGAGTTCACCTCCAATCTATCCGCGAGTGATCTCTTAGAGTTCACTTGGATTACTACATACGCTTAAGCGTACATCCGGTTGTTCGGTGCGCGAGGCGTCTATAACCGACTTCCAGGAAGAAGGGGAGTATACAGCGTTTTTAATTCCGCGAATCAGGCGTGCCTCTATCAATTCTGTGCGATATATTGAAGTATTATAATCTGCGCATATCACAATGTGCATTGTATAGGCCGCTAAAATTACAAATTTTGAGGTGAGCTGCCGTTCTTGGCGGTGAATCCCACCATCAACCTTTTAAGCGTGTTCTACCATACACGGGTCACATGGGTGGGTGTCCTTGCTAAAGCAGCGGTAGATTTCAATGTTATACAAAGAAGCTAGGCCGCTTAGGAATTGGAGGAGTCCTTTTACGGGTAGGCAGTATTTGTGTTTCCGTGGACTATGACTTTCATACAGGGGTTCGTTGGTGAAGGATGAGTGCCCCACTTTGCTTCAGTTCTATGTTCTTTGGGGATCGGAATTGATAAGCGCCACCGCATCCCATTAATTCCTATCTGAGGAATTTTTGGTACACATGGGCATCGGTAGGAACTATTTTGGTCGAAGATGAGATCCCAATCTTTTAGAAGCCAATGGCGAGGTGGGTACTTTCTTCCAGCACTTCCCCTTTTGTAGTAAATTGTCTTCCTTTGTTCCCACATTATATAACCAATCTTTGTTTGTTTGTTTCCTATTGCTTGCGAGATGGACCTCTTCTTGTTGTTCGCTTGGCGGCCGATTGAGGTGGTGGCAGATGTGCCGTTGAGAGAAGGAGAGGAGCCAATCTACCGCAGGTACTCTGCGCGCTTTGCGTCATAAGATTTGAATCACGGGGGAGGCAGGAACCATTCCTCGATCGCGATGGAGGCAACACCCACCGCAAAGCGATCCTAATCGAGTAACTTCTCTTGTAGCACGGCCGCGTAGCGTGGTTCACCTATGGAGGAAGAGGAAGAAGAAGAATCAGGGCTTAGTCGTAAAAGGACGAAGGGATGATGGTCGCGGGCCCATCAAGGAAAAAACGCATGCGTGGTTGGTACGTGGAATTATCCTCCAGCGATGAAGCGTCTTGCACCCTCTAGCGATGTCGCTGAGCCACGTAAGTAAAGCGTATGTATATAATTTCCGTTTGTTGGTTGATATGCTAGTTGTGAATCTAACATTTATTTGGTGATCATTCGCGGGAGAAGCGGTGATAGAATCACCCCGAGGCTAGTCCTATACATTGGCGCATTACGAGCATGAGCGGGATAATGAAGACCGTCGATCGGATCGCCCATGGAGCAATTGGTTGAAGAATTGGTGCGTGGTCTCCGCACATCGGTGCACTAATTGTGGTGAAGGAAGACCAGAAGTATCGTGGGGTGAACCAAGATTCACAAAAGGACCAAACAATAGCCGTTGAGGCGAATGCCGTAAGGTATGTGGATAGCGCCCATGCAGGGACAAGGATCGGCGCATATCAAAAAAAGTGCCGATGACAAAATGGGCTAATGTGCCAAATAAATCAAAGCGTGCGATGCTTCCAGAGACAAGTCTGCGTCTCATGGGTACTTAAAACATATGGAGCGGGGTAAGGAAAATTTGTTTGCTTGCAGTTGGGGGAGCTTGGGGCCTCTTGTGGTATGGTCATTGGAGGTGAAGGAGGCAAAGCTGCGTAAGCTTAGTATTGAATATGGCGAGGAGTTGTATCCCGGCTTATGTCCACAATAGCGGGCCAGTGGCTCATGAAAGGCCACGGTATCCGCCTAGCCGCCTCAATACCACTGGAATCGCGGAGGTGGTTAATGCCCGGGGAGGTTGTGCGGTGGCACCTCGGGCGTGGTAAATCGAAGCAATTGAAGAAGGCACGAGCAAATACCGCTAGCGGCGGTTGATAAGGTACCGAATTATGATGCGAGTCATATGATCATTTGGTCACGCCATGCGAGAATGAAAGATTTAGAGCTCCCAATGATTTGGAGCTTGAGCGATCAAGATTATCCGATAAATGTTATTATGGCGGGGTTGACCTTGGCGTCATCGTCGCGAGGATCTGGCTCTGGCCGGACTATTATTTGAAGCCCCATGAGTCTGTTGCCAATTACACGTGTTTGCCGTCCTAGGGATAGCCGAATCCCTTTGCTTTGGAAAAAGAGGTACCTTTGCGGGAGGTCTTGGAAAGCATGCGACCGTCTTGCTAAAAAGAAGGTATTGCGGGTAAAGCTATTTTGTGCGGGGTTGGTGCGGCTCACTTGCCAAGGTTGCAGTCCGATGGGGTGCCGGTCGGTCATATTACCGTGTCGCATCGAGGGATGCGAGCGTGTTGAAAAGTGTTAGCGAAGTTAAAGGTGCAACAAGTCAGCGTTGGCACCTCTTCACTTAAAGCGTAGCGGTGGTAGGCGATATGTTGCAAAATAACTCTCTCTGTAATAACTCGTGGTTATGAATGAAAGTCTCTTTCTTCTTTGTGGATATTTGTAATGTATATGTATGCATGCGTGCATGCGTAAAAGATGTATTTGTTGCCAAGAGACAAAGCGTGTACGCCGGTGCAAATATATAGAAAATCCATAATCATGTATGAAAAATCCTAGTCTACTTGAGAAATAATTCTAAGTACTTTATCATAATAGTGTGTATGGTATGATATTCGGCGTCTTTGTACATATCACATTGAGGAAACAAGTGTCTTGGTTCCTAAGTTGTTAAAGCGTCTCATTCGTGTCTTGTTGCGAACCATCGATGGAGTTCGCATATATCTTATTCCAACGTCTCGAGAACAAGGTGTTTAACAAGGATACATGATCCGATGTTGATGGGTTTGCAACCCTCTTACTCAACAAGTTATTTAGTAGGTTAACTTTATCCTTTTACCATCGCATTGGGTTTATTAAGTAGTGCATGCACGCCATCGTGGGCAAGAAATAAAAATTGTTAAGACATACTGATATATGGAGATAACAACATAAAATGTGTCATGGAGTTAGCTAGAAACCGCGCATTTTATTGATACTTGCAAGTTTTTGAGAAATAACAAAGAAAACAAGATGTATGAAAAAATAAAGATGAATACATGAATGTTTATTGAGAGCCGAAGTGCGTAAGCGTCTGCTTACGTGTCGTAGCTATTCTTATAGGTAGCACCTCTGTTGCCGATGTTCCATGCTTGCTGTAGGTCACGACCATCCAAGCCTCGTAGCTCAGACGCGCCGTGCCTATTAAGTCAAGAACCCATAGGGTCCTTCCCATTTTGGTCCGAGCCACCCGATCTTCTCGCGGGCTCGCCTCATTGGCACCGGTAGACAAAGTCGCCTGGTCGGAATGAAACACCTGCACCTTAGCATCATAGTAGCCTTTCATTTTTGACTTCGACTTTGCCTCCCGTATGGCGCTTAGCGTCTGCGCTTTCTTCCAGCCAGATCCAAGTCGACACGCCTTTCATCATCGTTTGTTGTCACATTGATCTCTCGCAGCGGATGGTTGGCATGCCGATCTCGGTTGGTATAACGTCTGTCCCATAGACTAGAGAGAAGGGGTGTCCCCCGCGGCTGGTTTTATGGAGGTGCGGTGCCTACGTATATGAAAAGTTCTTCGACCCACCTTCCTTTGTGCCTATCCAGCGCTTTGATTCCTTCGCCCAGCTTCGATTTGGCGCTCTACTAAGCCATTGGTTTGTGGGTGCGAATCACGCTAAGTGTTGGGTGATGTTTAACTTCTCGCACCAATCTTTGAAGGGGTTTTCGCGTAATTGTTTCCCATTATCCGAGATGATTTCACGTGTAATCCGGCGGCATACAATGTTGTCCCAGACAAAGCGCTTCACCCGTTGCCGTGATTGTCGCCATCGCTTTTGCCTCGATCCACTTGGTGAAGTAGTCTATGGCTACTAGGAGAAACTTGAGACCGCCACGCTATTGAAAAGGACTCGCAATATCAATGCCCCATTTGTAGAATGGCCATGGCCCCGTGATTGGCGTTAGCTCGTGGCCGTGGTTGGCGGGATGGGTCTATGAACTTGGCAATCATTGCACTTCCTTATTAAGTCCCGCGTATCTCGATGCATGGTTAGAGTATCCCGATCGCATGGCGCTGCGGCTACAACGGACCGTGGTCCCGCGTGCATGCCGCATGAACCTTCATGGATTTTTCGCAAAGACTTAATTTGCTTGTAGAGGGCCAACGCAATGGAGCCATGGTTGGAGGAAAGAACGCTCGGTACAATATGTTGTCTCGAATTAATCTCACAGGCGCCGTATTCTCGGAAGCCGTCAATTTTGGGGTAATGTTCCTTCGCGTAGGAATTCGTGAATCGGTGGTCATCCATGTAGGGCCATCCTCCTCTATGACAAATGAGACTTCTATCTCCGATATTGATTTGCTTTTCAGTTGTTTCCACCAAAGACTTGCTTTGATAAGTGTGCGAAGCTTGTCGAGGCGATCTTGCTCGCAAGGCCTCGCCTTGCATTTTCTCCTCTAGGGACTTGCTTGATAGTAAATCACAAAGCCTTTGATCGTCTTAGTCTTCTCAAGATATGAATCATATTCTCTTCTTTGGCCACGTGATTCCCAACACGTGGTTGGCTACTAGCCGGAGTCTACATTTGCTTCCAAGTTACGCATACACCCATTCGAGCCGCAATGCGTAGTCCGCGATTAGAGCTTCAGATTCGCCTCATTGTTTGTCGCGTAAATTCAAACGCAGCGTGAAGTGAACTCCATTCCTCTCGGGTTTGTGAGAATGAGGCCGCTCCCGATCCGCTCACGCATGCGGATCCATCTGTAAACAAAATCCATGGATCTTGTAGTTCCTTCGTTTTGGTGTGTACCACCGCATCGGGCACCGCTCGATGATGAAGTTCTAACTCCGCCCTTTTATTGCGTAATGCGTGGTCTGAAGAGATGTTGTGTTCGCCTAGCAACACTCCACTTCTCGAGTCGCCCCGATGCATCGTTTGGAGATGATCCGCTTGATGGGTTGATCTGCGGATTACCGCTATCGGTGCGCTTGGAAGTACCGCGTAGTCGCTGGCGGCAAACACTAATGCCAAGACTAACTTTTCCATGGCATCAGTTCATCTCCGCTTCTTGAGCGCTTTGCTTACAAATTAGATAGGGGTTTGCACGAGTCCCTATCTCTGTTAGTAGCACTCGGCCGCCTATGAGTTGTTGATAAATACATGATCACTCTTCCCCGGTCGAGGTGCAACGAGTGTTGGGAGCGTTGCTAGATGCCGTTTGAGTGTAGTGAAGGCTTCTTCCGCCTCCGTCGTCCACCGGAAATCATCACCCTTTTCATACACCTCTGAGTGTTTTGAAAAGAGGTAATGACTTTTCTCGGCGACTTAGACAGAACCCGCTTAGGGCCTGCCGCTTCCGTTGAGATTGACTTCCTTCGCCGCGGCGCTGTGAGGGAAGTTCTATTACCGCTTTGTCTTTTGGACAAGGTTTTATGCCGCCGTTCTATCGTGTATCCTAGGAACATGCCTTCGTGAAGGTGCATTTCTTAGGATTCACTTCATGTTGATCTCAGTAGAGTCTTGAATGTCTTCTATGTCGGCACAAGCTCAACTTCAAGATGGCTTTTGATGACCGTGTCATCCACATAGACTTCTGTGCTGCGCCCAATTGCAAAGGCATTGTCTACTTACCGATAGGTGGCACCCGCATTCCCGCCAAAGGGCATTTTGTATAACAAGAACGCCTTGGCTTTGTGTGGAAGGCTGTTTTTCCTCGCCTCCTTAGCCATCTCAGACCGATGATATCCCTTGTAGCGCCAAGAAAACACTTTAACGGGTATCCGCACAAGGACTCTATTTTCCGGTCTATCTCTCGGTAATGGATAGCGATCCGTGGGCATGCTTTGTTAAGGTCTGTGAAGTCTACGCGACATTCGCCACCTACCGTCACGCTTTTTACCATTACCGTTAGAAAGCCGCCGTGGTAGTAGACTTCACGCATAATTCCCCGTGATTTACCAATTTCGTACCTCCGCGAATTGCCTCGCACGCCCGGGCTTGGCCACGCTTCTTCGGCGTATCGGTGAGTACCCTTTGTCGGATTCTCGCTTTATGCTCGCTGATCGAGCGTGGCACCCTGGCCATATGTTTTGGCTCCCACGCCGAAAATATTCACGTTCTTTGTAGAGCGCCGCACACAACTGCTTTGCCGTTGTCCCACAATGACCATGGTTATTTCCTGCTCCGGTATTCTAGGTGAATCGCGACCTTCAGATTGGGGACTTTGGCCGCCGACCGCTTCGAATCGATGCCATTTCGCATGTAACCGCAGTTACATTCTCGCTTGGTACCGTGGCATTGTAAAGAGTAACAATGCCCCTTCTATCGAATTTAAGCATCCCGCGCCTGCCGATGGCACCCGCATGGTCGATATCCCGTTCCCAATGATGCCATTGTATGGCGAGGGGATTTGATCACCATGAAATCCATCCGTGTTGTCGAGTGCTCTGCGGCTATCGCCGACTAGTAACGCAGTTGCCCCATGGGCCATATCTTTTCACCCGCGAAACCGCTGGCGCCGTGGCCGGTCGGGTTTAACGGCTACGCGATTTCGTGTCGTAGTCTTTTAAAGCAATGCTCATACATGATATTTGCCGATGCCCCACCATCAATGTACATGCGGTGTATATCGTGACCTCCGCATTTATTTCAATGGTGAGTGGCTCAAGCATCTTGTTGTCCGCGTTAGAGTAGGGAAAGAGATTTCGCTTCTTCGGAAAACTCCCTGGTGACCTTTTGTCTAGTGATTCGCTGCCACGCTTGTATCATGTAGATTGTGTCTACTTTATCTGGGTGTCTCCTTCTTGTTTCCATTCTTTTGTTTATCTCTTCCCTCTTTAATGTTTTTAACCAAGTGGTCTAGTCTACCCTCTTTGACCATCTTGTCGATGAGTTGGCGCACTGACACATCTGCGTAGTGGTGTGACCCTTTTGGCGCTGCGGGTAGTCACAAGTATCCATTCCCAGGCCGATCTTTCCGTGTACGCGATCTGCGGAAATTCGTGACCTTCCACGCGCGAGTATTTCCTTTGGGGTTTTGATCGTGGGTGTACTTGTCATTATCTCTCGCCTCCTCCTCGGCTGCGATAGCTCCTATTACGTTACTACCCGGTCGCCGATTGTCTCCCGTGTTGTTCCTGTGGACCGTAACTCGAGTAGTTCCTTTTGCTATCCCGGCGGGCTTCTCCCCGGACAAAAGACCGAGAGCGCTTCATGAGTTCAAAGGTCGTCGGGGATTTTGTCGTTCAATCTCTTGATGAGTTACGGATTATTGATCCCGTTCATGAAGCCGTAGATCTTTAGTACCTCGGCATGCTTTAACTTGCATGCATTCATCTTTAAAGCGCTCCATGAATGCGCCAGATTCTCCTCTTGCGCCGCTACCCGGCGAGTTCGACGGGTTTTTAGCGCACTTTTTTCGTTGAGTAAAATTTAGGCGGAACGCCTTCCTCAACTCCTCAAAACCATTTATGCTCCTTCGTGGGAGTTTGTTGAACCGCCAAGGGCTTCCCCTCAGCGTGGAATTAAACATGTGGCACCACACGGTTGTGGCCAATTCTCAATGGTCGCGCTGATTCAAAGATTTTTAGGTGATCGCCGTGATCACCTGTTCCATCATAGGTCTTGACATTTGTAGGCATGCCTCTTCTGTTTTCGAGAGAAATCACTAATGCGTTTGGTGAACGCATCCATTCCCGACGGCCATATGGGAGAGACATGTCTTCCTCTTGGCCGCCGCTCTCGCTTCTAGACTTCCAATGTCCTCGATCGCTATCCTCGTTGTCCGAGGAGTTATCGAAGATGAGTTTCCCTTCTTACGGCGCTTTGCGGGCCCCTCGCAGTCCGACTTATAGTCTGGATCTGAGGGGCTCTCAATGTTTTGAAAGGCTCAAGGCGCACTAAGGCACGAAGGGGACCAAAGAGCCTCTGGCATACATACCAAGGCACGGATTCATGAATACGATGTACACTAAATACATTAAGTTTTTCTATAATATATGTGACCATTTATGTAGCTTAAATAACACAAAATAACATTAAATACTTAATACATGACACATATAGCCATTATAAGTATTAAAATGGATCAGCTTGTAACTTCAAAATGGATCAACTCTTTGGCTCGATGAACTACATATAGATTAAAAATCCATATCGAAGACTAAATATGCAGTGTCCTACACTTGCGGACTTACATCTAACAAAGTTTACAATTTAACCCAAATATCAAGCAAGCAACATATTAATATTCAAGGTATAATGCAAATCATACAAATACTCACCCTATGATGTGATGCTTGAAGATAAATAAACTTATGACGTTATTTACAAATCAATAAAATAAACAATCAATAAAAATCAGTTCAAGATATAAACTTATGGCGTGAGAGAGATTACATATTTATAAAATGATCGAATCTATAGTTACCCACTTGATTGTGTGTTTTAGTTCTTTTCCAAATTAGGATTATTAGATATAACTTAAAAGGCTCATGTATATAACTTATAAGGCCCATGTATCTTATTTTAATATTTAGAAAACGTACCCCAAACCTGTTACATCTATGAGGGCTAAAACCCCAAGGCTAGCTAAAGCCCCAAGGCCGCTTTTATGGATTCATGTATCTTGAGCCTCGACCAAAACTTTCTGAGCTTGAGCTTGAGCTACCAGGCGCCGCTTTTAAAACTATGCGCAGGCTCTACACTGGGGAATACTTTCGTCCCACTGCTATGTACTTTTACGGCTACCCGGCTGGGCATAGACACCGGTGCAATCAGTTTTCCATCATCACTCAAGTTTTGCGAGTGAGATGTCTCATCACTTTCGATTCTCCTCCCGATTCTGAATCGAGTCGGGCTTTCTTCCTTCACGCTTCTCTTCCGATAGCCGTGGGGAAGCTTCGTGATTCGGGGACCAAATTGAGTCGGCTTTCAAGTTCCGACCGATCTCTTCTTCTTCCTCTTGCATTAGGGCGTTAATGTTTCGTAGTTTTGGGATACCTAAAACTTCGGGCGCTAACTCCCCGCGCCACCCCCTCAAGAGTGGGGTGCTGTTGAGCCTGCCGCTATACCCTTATCCCTACCTGCGCCTCCGGTACCTTTGTCGTTAGTTTCCAGACCATTGGAAGCGGAGTAGTAAAGACGGTGCGCATGGGTCTACTCCACCTCGTGGTGGTTGTAGTGGCTTGGGTTGTTCTCGAGTGCGGTTCCACCAAAGGGAAGATCAAGTCTTGGCCTGATCCCTTATTTTTAGCAAATTTGGTTGTCCAGTGGGTCTCATAGGGGTTAGCCCACTTTGCGACTTCTTCCCAGTGAGGTCCGATTTGCGATCGCCGACATCAGTGCTTTGTCATTCTAGTGTCGGTTCTTAGTGTCGGGTCTCACGGATGGCGCCACTTGTTGATACAAAATTGGGCGTTCTCGGTTTGGAGCCCTACTGCACTACCTGAGAATTGCTCGCTTGAGACCGCGCACTAAGAGATAAGAAACGCCAAGTTAGGCTTACCGTGGGATTGTGTCCCACGATTATCCTCCGGCGCAGAGTGAGTAATCGGTTTTAATTTAGGAGTTTTAGGGTTATGAGATCGCATCTTAAACGAGGGATATGGTTCCTTTATATACGCATCGGAATCCTTTTGTTGGTTCAGTTCCCCAACCTTTCTACAGATCCCGCCTAAGTCGGTTAGAATGATTATCTCCCTTATTTTAGAAGAGATCGGATATCATTCCAAATAGATATGGGCTTGGGCTTCGCGTGAGCCCAAACGCTATTGATGTTGGCCCGGCCGGACGTTTGTGAGTATATCAGAAATGGTTTATGGCCATCTGCACTATACGTCATCACTTGTTATGACTTATGATTGCATTCTGATATGATACTATGATTATTCATCAATCATATCATAATCTAATTATTAACTTGTTAACAGATTCATAATATAATCTTGGTCATATCTCACAAAATTTCGATACCAAAATGATCAAATGATGCTCGAAATTACAAGCATTTACCAAAAATGAGTAGAGCAGGGACCGTTTGTTGAATTAATTGTATAATTGATCAAATTATCAACCTAGCTATTTGGCTATTTTCAAAAGCTTTGCCTAAAATCACATGGGACACTAGAAAGAAAAGCAAAGAGATAAATTGGACCCCCACCACCTTTATATTTTCTTAGATTTCAATTTCTCAAACCAATAAATTAAACTAGCTGATATTGATCTTTGCATTGTTTTGACGAGTCATACTTGACATCCTAATTTTCTGCAAAACATCCGCATTAACGTACGTATTTCAACATCAACATAGCAACCATTTTAACTAGTATGCAATTTTGTGACAACAATATGATCATTTAGAGTATTCACCATTAATTAACTAGCATGATAAAATGGTCCACACTCATAGCTAGAATTGAAATTCTGTGTACAGGAACAAAACTTTAGAAAGAACTAAAAATCTCAATTGCAAGTTGGAGCAACGGAACAAAGCAGTCAAGAAAAGAGAAAGTTAGCTCAACATTTATATAATGACGCCAAGCTTTATCATAGTTAGGATCCCGATCCCGATCTTAGATCTACGATTATCACGAGCACACTTGAAAGAAAACGATCCGGATCCTACATAGAATCTTTTGTGCTTAGGATCTTATAGGATCCCGATCTTGACCATACAATCTTACGATCTAATCCGATCAGATCTTACTTTTCTCGATTCAAACTAAAAATCTACAAATTTATAGGTTGTTTGTTTGTAGAATTCAAAAACAACATGTTAATCTTTTTAAACATTTTATAATCATAATTTAGGACAACATTTATATAAAACATTCATAGTATTTTATGGTTATAATGTATTAGAATTTGTAGATTTGTATAAAATTACATAAATTATTAAGAAATAACATTAGAGTAGAATCTTAAGATCCCGATCCGATCTTACGATCACTATTTTGCAAAGACGAAAATGATCTTTGGTAGGATCCCGATCTTGACAACCTTAATATATCTATCTTAATTAATATAATGTAACTAATTAAACAAATGAAAAAGGAAGTTTCTATTTCTATCACCAACTATTATTGTCTACTATCTTTTAAAAAGGCAAAATCTAATGCAACTAAAACAGTACCTAATATTATGAGGAGAGTTATATAAAAAGGTAAGATGTGGACAAATATACTCTTATCACTGAAATTTAAGTTGTCACTGTTGAATATTAAGTTTGAAAGAGTAAAATGAATTTCCACTAACAATCAAAATTATACTTTGCATGGCATAAAATAAATTTGATAGAACTTTATTTTTAAAATAATT